>JAGFPH010000134.1:565762-616037 GCA_018207615.1 Philaenus spumarius
ATGCTTTACCCAAAAATAAAGTTTTATTATAACAAATTGTAGAGAATCATAGAATTGAACTGTATACAGTACAACCTCGTTGTCGGCCTCCTTTAAGTCGGATCTCCGGGTGTTCCGGACCGGTTTGCAATAAATAAAAATATGCATTTTGGTAGCGCTATTGCTTTATACGAGCGCATAATCGTAGCGTACTGCTCGGTGATCGTGTTTCCGCCGAGTTTGTTTGCCGTGCGGCACGTAAACGTTACTCGAAATTGACGCAACAGAAACTTACAAGCTTTTTCCCCAAAAAGTATACAGTCCACAGAAGTGTTTTTCGTTTTATTGTGACCAGTTAATATTTTTATAGTGTTTTTCTCCGTAATAAAGGAAAATATTGTAAGTATTCAGTGTATTTAAATTTTTTGATGTTTTATGCTCTTTCTCCGGCTAACACGGTTTTTTGTTATGTCGGATCGGCCGTGGTTCCGCCTGGTCCAATTTATCGAGGTTGTACTGTACTTGAAAATTTTAAATATATTTATTCTAAAAACTTATTCCACCAAACTACAACAACTAAACAAAATTCTCACAAACTTATAGTATATAGTTATAGTTCCAGCCAGACATGAAAAAGTAACGGCTAACGCGCCTAGGGCGTTGAAAATGTATACATATTTCACGGAAATACACGAATAGTTCGGAACACTAAACCACGTTTCCTTCTTCATATCGATATAAAAACTATTATACGAATACTGCATATAGATTATAGTATATTGTAATAGATACTCATCGATTGCAAAATGTGCTTTCTCATTTTTTGAAAACTGTCCAATGGCAAGGGTTTACAGACAAATTCATATCTAAGAAACTATAAGAGTGAAGAATGATTAGATCGTGGTAGAAAGTTAAAATCTTGACAAATCCAGTGGTGTCCTTATCTTCTTCTTAAAACAAGTCTGTCTAACGATTATGTGCCTTTAAAAAGTGACGAGTTTGAGTCATTTCCTTATGCGTTCTAGCGCGGCATCAATATTGATTTAGGCAACTACAATTTTACAACGATGATTACATATGTAAATATACTTTTTAGAAGAACTTTGTAAATACAAAAATTGAAGTTTAAAACATTTTCTTTCCAATGGTTTTTGTTTTATTGAGATTTGATAATATTTAGTGGGTGAAATATTCGATACACGTTCTGTTGTCTGAAACAACTCAATTTCAATTGAGCAGTCTGCCACTTAGACGATTAACCAAAAATATAATAACCCAAGGGGGGGGGGGGCAGCAGCCCCCACAGCCCCCCTGGATCCGCCAATGATTTGGACAAAACTACGCATCGGATTTTTGGGCCAGGAAACTCAGATCTTATGTCAGATTTAAAACACAATTATTGTACCCGATATCCATTTCATTTACTTTTTCTTTTTTTTTAAGTGAAGCCACGGGTTCCTGCTCAAAATCAATATAATATTATGTAATACATGTAAGCGTGGTTTATCCATGCGTGCGACTATATCCCGCAACCCACTCCGCACCTCATGGGGGTTAGTATAGTAACGTTCAATCCTTCGTCCATGCAGAAGGTTTTGGTTTGGAACTGAAATAATTGAAAATACTTGTAAAATAATTCACTTTCACTTTATTACAATTACTTAACATAGTGATGAACAAAATAAAAAATCCTCGAAGTGAAAAGCACGGGTATTTAGCTAGTAGGTATCCTTATAATTTCATCATATATCACGTCTGTCCGTAGCGCCTTCATTTTTTATGAAACAATTTTAAATGTAGGCCTACTACTGTACTGTAGATGCTTTTCGCGATGCAAAAGAGATAAAACATAGAAAGGAACAATTTTAATTTTTATAGTAGGTCTACTTACTGAATATGGTTCATGATGTATGGAAACGGAAAACGTATTTTCCACGCAGTTTGTTATTGTTGAATAGTTTGCTTTTAAATTTCTTACTTTAGTTTGTAGTCACAAGTAGCCTTAAAATTAAAAAAGAGAAGAGATTACTATGTCTTTCCAACCTTAAAATTCCTGAATATAGCACATAGTAAGTATTTTTTTGAAATTATTTACAGTATAGGGGTCGTACTAAAATAAAAACCCCTAATTATATTTTAATCTTCTAATTTAAAAACAGATTATTTTACAAACATTGTTTAAATCATTTATTATTTTTGGTCGTACCACTGAAATTTAAGGATTTGAAGGAATATTTTTTTGTGAAAATTATAAAACAGTTTTGCAACTTCATGTAAAATTCCGCCCACACACTTTTCTGCAAAAGTGAGTTACAACGCCCAAGAAAGACATTTAAGTTTAAACAATATATTTATATAATATTTTCGTTATGAGATAAAAAATATTAATAGTACTCACTGTTTAATTATCATCGAAAAATACAGTGAGTGAAAACTATAAACGAGTTACAATTTAAAAAATGAAGGCCATATGAAATAAAATGTAAGTGTGTGATACCTTCACGTTTACAAAGTTGTATGTTATTTTGAGTTTAAACATTTGGCCCTCAATCATGGATCCAATGAATTCCAATCATCTCCAATGAAATGAAATTTTTAAAGTAGGTAATACATGATTTCAATGTTAATTTTCATGAGAAAATCAATAGCGAAAACTGCACATAAATATTTCAATCTGTTTTGAAGATGTTCATATTTATTTACATTCAGACATCTCATTGTAAATCATGTTTTAGGCCTATGATACATCATGATTTATTACCTTTATTATTTTCTCACTATACTATAGTATAGAGAAAGTATAGTGATTGCAAAAAAAATCGATGTTGAGATTTTTGTGGAAATATCCGTTTTGGGACCCCCTGAGTCCAAAAAAGTGGTTTTTACAAAATGTCTGTATGTATGTCTGTATGTATACAAAGCTAGAGCGAAAACTATTGGATCGATTTCAACAAATTTGCACCAGAATGTCAAGTAGGCCTGTATAGATGCACGAAAAATGGTTTTGAAATTTTTTTGAAAAACAACCACCTTTTTGGCAAAAAAAAAATCCAAAAAAATCAGTTGTTTTTTTATAAAAAAAACGGCTCTAACGATTTTGATAAAATTTGGCTCATTTGTAACCTTTAATGTCCCCTACCATGTGCAAAAAACCGAATCTTTCTAAAAATTCTCGTTTAGCTAATAATAATAATAATAATAACTGATTTTTGTGGGTTTTTTGGCCATAAAGGGGGTTGTTTTTCAAACTTTTTTAAAACCTTTTTTCGTGCATCTATACAGGTCTAATTGACGTGTTTGGTGCAAATTTATTCGAAATCGATCGAATAGTTTTCTCTCTAGATAATAATAATAATATTTATTAGTTAGTTAATCTAATACTTTAATAAATCATCTCTCTTACCCCACCTACAAAATTATGAAGTCACAGTGAACCTGTTTAATAATTTAAATATGTTTGTGAGAAAGTATGTGCCAGTTCCTGGTACCGTTTATTTTAACATTGTTGATGTCTTCTCATTAATTTATTTACATACAATCATTTACTTATTGTAATTAAAAATTGAAAACATTCATTTAATATCTTCTTCACTTTTTTACAATAAATATATTTTCATATTGGGTTGGGCTTACAATGCACGATAATTTTCTAGTTTTTCCATGTTTTTAATATTATCTACTCTAATTGTTGCTGGCATTCGTTACCAATTTCATCATCATTTTAAAACCAAATCTTCTGATCAATGTATACTGATCAAAATAGATTTATGTAAAGGCTAGGCAACTTTTTATTAGAGCTTACCGTTGATAAAGAATACCTCTTACTTCAATTGTGCAAGCCACATACTGTTAGTACAGTTGCTATTAATAATAATAAGTAAAACTGGGATTTTCTAGTGCTGGACACTATTACAATACATGTGTATTAAATTATGTATAACAGTTTTAGTTATATATATATATTTTTTAATTTTAGGAAATGAAGGCTATGCTGTACGTGGCAGTAGAGGAAGCCCCATCGGCAGAGGCAGTAGAGCCGGAAGAACTGACAAGGCATTTTACTAAATTTGATGAACATTTCTTCCATTATTGTGACAAAGAACTTAAGAAGATAAACACATTTTACTCAGGTAACACTAATTTATTGAAACCAACTAACTGTTTTTTCAAATCTATTCCAAGTTGTTGGTGAATTGGATTTAATAGTTACAGTAGAATAATTGTAATAATACAAAAGTTTCAGCCTCAGTTTTTATAATCATTTTGAATCACAGATATGGTAATACAATTTTGTTTTGGTATTAAAAGTTTAAATTGTACAGTTTCCTTTAATAGGTAAAATCAGAATTTTATTGTTTTATCAGTGTATAGGTCTTATAATTGAAGAAACAATTATTGTTCATATACTGGTGCCTCATGATGGTGAAAGACTCTAGAAACTTGTAACTTCTTTGTTATGTTTTTCTTGATTACAACTGTTTATGTTTAACAAAAACAACATGGTAGAATCACAAATAAACATATTATTTCTTTTGTTTGAATCAACAGCTTTCCCAACTCACTCAGTTTTCATTTGATTAAACAAACATTTTCAGTCAGCAACTTAATATACTGGCATAAAGATGGTCAGATTTTACTGTGAGTGATTTTTCATGGAGCTTTGTAAGAAAAAAAAACTAAACTATAAAAACAGATGCCGATTTATTGAGGCTGATTGAAGAATAACTATTGTCAATAACATTCACAGCTATTCAAGAACATCAGTGCAAATAAAACGTTCAAACTTTTTTTGCTATCTACAAAGTAAATAACTTATAACGGTAAATCGAATACAATAATTTTGTTGAAAAATTCCGCCATTTTACTATTTTTAAACATAATCAGTTGAGATCCGATGATTTTTACTCATAGAACATAAGTGAAAAGTTACAAGTTATTAGAGTTTTCCGAATGTTTAGTAAATCAATAAAACAAGTAATTTCTTTGTGGGGCACCTGGTAAAATGTACTTATACTAATTTACTAATTGCATTAATTTTTGTTAATTAATTACATACAAAATTATAGTATAGTAATATTAGCAAGTCAGCATTTCTTAAGTAGTTATGGTATATAAAATTTTGTGTTATTGATATTTGAGTTTCTGTTTTTAAAATTGTAAGTCTTTATCTGTAGATCCTTTATTTTAATTTATAATGTTACAACAGGTTATTTTTAATCTTTAGGTTAAAAAAGACAAAAACAAACAAAATAAAGGCCACTGTAAAAAAAAACAAACACAAACACAATATTATTAAAAGAAACCAACATGCTAAGCATCTACTAAAACAACAATAATTAGTAAAATGTAAACTCTGATAACATGGACATTACAAAGCATACAAGAACAACAAAATTATTAAATACAGTAGAGCGTCAATAATCCGAACGTCAATAATCCTAAACGTCAAAAATCCGAACGCTTTCTGAGGCAGCCCCTGCAAAAATTTTGTTTTCGCAAATTCCAATTATTGCGTTGTTAAAAATTTCACAAAAATCTTCATCGCAGTTTGACATTATTATCTCTTTTTAAACTCTTCTTAATATACCTGCTCTCACACGCCCACACAGCAGACTGGTTGTCAGCATGTCAAGCTAATAAGCTGCTTTAGCGCTAGCAGTAAACATACATAATTTTCACTCATTTCTTTTTGTGTAATCATTATAACAGTGTGTCGTACATAAAGTAATGTACTAAACAGTATTTTTTTTATTTTTCGTTTGTGTTAACTACAATGTACAAGTGAACTTTTAATTATGTACTGTACTGTAATTGAGAGTTACAAGTGTAATCATATTGGCCCTACTGTGTACGTGCAGGTTCTTCTAAATCATAATAGTATGTAAGTAGTCTTAAATACTGTATTGTAATTACATTACTGCTTGTACTGTTTAACCACTTTAATCGATTAAAGGGCATATATTTTAGCCTAAATGTCATTTTCTAGGTTGTTTTCAAAAATCCGAACAAATTGATAATCCGAACCCCCCTCGGTCCCAATTAGTTCGGATTTTTGACGCTCTACTGTATAAACAAAATATATAGTCTTAAGTTTTTAAATAAGATTTACAGTATATGACACTATTACAATGTAAAAAGACAATATTTGAATAGTCATGTACATGCAAGTATAAAAATAATGAATTCCTGAAAACATTTAAATATTGTGCACTATCACTGCAAAACACTAGTATAAAACCAATGGAGATTTATTTATCTTCTTATGTACCACATAATTTTGTAAATAGCTATCATTTTATTTACGATGGCCCACCTTGTAGCAAGCAAAATGTCTTTCGACAAAATGTTTTTTAATATGAATAAAGTTTAAATCAGGATTTATCTATCTGCATATTATGTGCTATTAAGCACTCTCTTCTAGATGAATATTTTTTTCTGGTAGTTGCTATTTTGTTGTCTGGTCTGCAAATCAATTCAAACTATCGATCAAATGTTATATTATGTTCTTAGCACAAAAGTCATAAAACTTGTTTTATCTTATCTTAGCTATGAACTAAGATTCCCAGAATTCACCTGTTCTTTTCCCAAGAATGCACCTACCAGCTTTGATTATTTCCTTCTTGAGAACTTTGTATTACACACCGTAAATAATAGATGTCTCTTCAAAGTTTGCCATCTTTAGAATCTTGTCGAAAAAAACAAATTGTCTTATCCATTATAATTTAAATAATTTTTCTTTCAACAAAATGTTTTGTCCGTTTTGGTGTGATATCGGCTGTACAAAACAAGTGAGGTCTGATTTTTACTATTTATATTGATGACAGGCATTGAAGCAACAATGTATCTAAGTGTTTTTGTTTTTGAAACAGAAAAACTCGCTGAAGCTACTAGGAAGTTTGCCACTCTAAGAAGTGAACTTGAATCTTCTGTAGACCAAAAAGGAAGGGTTCGTAAAAGTAAAGAAGTACCTGCCAGAAAACTTAATGACTTAAAGTTAGCTTTTAGTGAATTCTACCTCAGTTTAATCCTTTTACAGAACTATCAGAATCTCAACCACACTGGCTTTAGAAAGATCCTTAAAAAACATGATAAGGTAATGATTATTTATAATTGCTTTATCTTATATTATAGGTAATTAGACAGTATATGTAAATTATATTATATTTTTCTTTATAAACTTTATATAAGTCTTGCGACAAGTGATAATATAAGTGACTAATAAATCAGAATTTTTCGACTTTATTGATCTGATGTTTGTTCCTGTAAATTCAAACTAAGTACATTAGAGGTGTAAAGCTTAGTATATATGAGGTGTGATAAAAAAATGCAATGAATAATTTCATTACAAACAAAGTAATAAGCTTGCACATAATTTGAATAATCTCTTTCAAAGTACTGTCCTTGGCTAGCGATGCAGTTGTCCTAATGTTGAATCCATGACTAGAAGCATTTCTGGAAGGCTTCTTTCGGAAGGGCTTTCATCAGCTGCTAGGTCGTGGCCATCTCGATGTCGGGAATGGTGTTAAAATGTTTTCCTTTTAGCACTTTTTTATTTTTGGAAGAGCTAGAAGTTTCATGGTGCTAAGTGTGGTGAGTATGGCGGATGTGGACAGGCCGGAATACTTTTTCAGGCCAAAAACTTGCGAATTTAATGAAGAAGAATGAAGAATTTAATGCGTGATGAAGAAGAATACCATTGGCCCATATTTCTGGTATTTTTCTTTGAATATCTTTTTGGTAACGTTCCAGTACCCCTTGTAAAATTCTGAGTTTACAGTTGTTCCCCTTGGGTCATAGATAAAATTTTCATCTCCAGTTACAATTTTAGCCATGAATTCAGGATCTGCATGAAGACGATCCTTGCAAACAGAGACACGATTTTACTCCTGTCCATCAGTCAAATGTCTGGGAACAAATTTTGCACTTACTCGTCTCATTTGCCAATTATCGGTTAAAATGCTTTGCATGAACCTGTACGAGTTGTTAAGTTCTTCAGTAAGCTCTCGAATAGTCATTCACCTGTTTGAACAAACAAGTTTGGCCACTTTTTGCATGCTTTCATCTGTTTTTGAGGTCAAAGGATGTCCCGATCGTTCCTCGTCTTCACTCAATTCATTTCCACTTTTAAATCTTGCATACCACTTGTAAACAGTCTTTAGAGTTACCACATTCTTGCCACACTGATTTTAACATTTCATAAGCTTCTTTGGAACTTTTTTGCAACTTGAAACAAAACTTAATGTTATGCGTTGTTTGAAATCCTGATGTAAAACAGACAAGGTAAACCCGACCTCATTCTAGCGGCTCTGGAAGCTCACTGACAAGCCAGAACATGTTCAAACTTGATTGGGTGAAGTGATTAAAACATAGTTGATGCTACCACTCTGGTATTTTGGAGTTGTACCTTCATTTAGTGTGATTAAAAGGTAGCTACAACTACCCCCATAGTTGTATCTTGTTTTTTCCGGACATTTAACTTGACATTAAATGTGATAAAAGAGAAGCCATAGCTATTTACTTTGTAGTTATAACTTCATTATTTAGGAGTCCGAAAAGGGGTACACTCCATTTTTGTTAGTTGTTAGACAGCTTCACGATGACAATGTTATCCATGTAAGAGAAAGAAGGGCCTATGGCGAAAGAAGGGTTTTGATTAAATGCAGGGAGCTGATGTGTTTCAAGAATGTTAATATGAATTTATGCAGCCTAGTAAAGAAACTAGAGGAAAAGCACTATCTCCAAGACAGCGAATGGAAATATTTTTACGTTATACTTCTGACCCAAGATTCCAAAGTGGAGTAGCAGAGGACTTTGGAGTGGCCTGCTCAATGGTATGTAAAAATATAAATTACGTGGATTGTATTCTACAAAAAAAAGAACAGCTGGATTACATTTCCCAGTACTCAAATATTCAAATGTTCATTACTTTGTTCAAGAAGTAAATAGTGCAAAGGTCAAGTGGCAAATATGTTTTAATTTATCAACTGTTGTTACTGGACTCACATTGAAATTAAAAAACCATCACTGTTTTTCGATGAGTATGTTAACCGTAAAGGTTATGCAAGTATCTATGTTCAGGCAACAAGTAATGCGGAAGAAAAGTTCACAAGCATTTGCGCTGACTGGCATGATTCAGTGCACGTTGCCAGAAAATGGAGAAGGAGTGCCCTTCAAGTCACCCCAAAACAATATGGAGCATCGATTTAATTAGAAGCATGTACAAGAAAGGGTCACAATAATGAGTTGTACACAAGAATTCCAACACCCTCATCATCTACAGATGACGACATGATTTAATTAACACACCACGACAACACAGGAGTATGTGATTGAAAATGAAGTTTAACAACAAGTGGTTGGAAAAGGTAGTTACTGCTACACTGGAGTTGTATCTAGTCATAGTTGTGTCTCCAGTTTTCCCGGATAAAACTCCGCTTGGAGTAGTTATAACTATGGAGTGTTAGCATTTGATTAATCACAGCAATTTGACTTAAATCTATCACTACACCGTAGTGTTTACTATGTAGTCACTTTGTTTTAATCACATCGCCCATTAGATTTAGCCTCAGCAGTTGCTGCTATAAAAATTAATTCACTGTATTTTTTGATAACACCTCATAGTATGTTGCTAGGGTGAGAATTAAGTGGAATTTATCTTTGAATTACCTTTGTGATATATTATGTGTTTACGTTACACAAAAGGTTAAAACCAAATTATGGAAAAAATAAAGTAATGAATTTGCACAGGCTAATATCATGTAAAATTATTAGTTTGGTAATATATGTCCTGGCGTGAATACAACTGTATTGTTGAATTTTACATATGAAATGTAATAGTACTGTTCTAAAATATTTTGTATTTTCAGTTTGCTGAAGTCTAATTTAGTTCCTTACGTTAACGAATTGTAAAGTAAATTAGCTTTGAATATGGTCTAAGTGTTGTCATGTAATTTTTGTAGATATCTACTATTTGATTTTTAACAAATAAAAATAAAATTTGTTGATTTCTAACAAGAAATTAACTGCATAACAAGAAGCCAAACTTAAGAGCTGTTAAAAGTAGAAGAATGTTGAAGTAGGTTTGAATGTAATCTAGTACTCTCCTTGAATAACAAATTTTAAAACCTTCTTTGAAACTATATATTTTGTGGGTTTAGTTGAAATAGAAGAGGTATCAGTAATACAAATAAGTTTAAAAAACTTTGATATTTATTTTTACAGCTTCTTACCACAGACATTGGGGCAAAGTATCGCACAGAACAGGTCGAGATGTCCCACTTTTACACAAACAAAGATATTACAAAACTTATCACAGAGACTGAAGGTACGGTTATCCAAGAACTTGAAGGAGGAGATCGACAGAAAGCGATGAAGAGACTTAGGGTTCCGCCTCTGGGAGAGAAACAAAGCCCATGGACAACTTTTAAAGTGGGGCTCTTTTCTGGTTCATTTGTTGTACTGTTTATAGCAGTTGTTTTGTCAGGTGTGTCAATCATTTAATTTAATTTATTAAAAAATATAGTAAACCTTGAATTTTGGATACAAGGTTTGTTCTGTCGGTCTTTTCAACTATAACATTCTTTTCAATCTTAAGTTTTTTTGTACTGCATTATTATTAGTCTAGTTTGACATTCATATTGTATGTAAAAATAATGGTATAAACCATAAATGAAAGGAAATTGGGTAATTTATTGGTCAAAAGAAAATGGGGGTAAAATGAGAAATTACTATGTGGAAACAGTGGCGTAGCTACATTAATTAGCGCCCTCCCACCGGTAAAAGAATGGAGCCTCCTTAAAAAAAAATGAAGTCACAATTTATCGGCTCTTGATGACCCCTCTCCACCCTTAAGCAATCCCACAGCACGGTCTTATATGTAACTACTACCTGTTACTAATTAGACATTATTTTTACTCTAAATTGAAATGAAAGTAAATTAATTTAAGTATATTACATTCTTTACATAACCAAACTATCAGTTGGTAGCATTGTAATTAAAAATATGCCAATGCTATGAAGAATTCAAAAGAACTTGCAAGCTTTAAGTTTAAACTAATTCATCATCTTTAAAAGGAAAAAGAGGCTGCAACTTTAAACATCAAACATCAAGGTTTATTATTTACAAAAATCTTGTAAGTTGTTATAGTAGAGTTACATTTATTTAAAACCTCTTCTTTTCTTCATGTGAAAATACTTGTCGATTAATGTGTAAGGTCGATAGCACGAGGGCGGCCTTATACTTTAAAGGTGTGATTATACTTTGTCTGTGTCTATCACTTTGATGATGTTGGTACACACTATGCACACTACATTAAGGCTATTCACATATCTGGACGCGTGTGAGATGACTTGACTCGACCTGGATGACACGATCAAGCCACACGCGTCGCGTTGGGGAACGCATATTACAACGCAGTTGCTCCCAACCCTCGCCCAGTAGAGACATGTATTTTACTTCATTTTATTTTTTAGAATGTTTAAAATGACTGATTCCCGGATAAAACTATGTTTATTAGATCTAACCTAATTTAAAATGACTTCAGAATTACCAGAATAGCTAGCTGTTTTTACTAATTACTTCTGGATGAACCTAAACTCACAGAAGTGCATGGGATGATACATATTATGTTCTTAGATAAAATAAAACCTGAACACAAAATCTCACAATAATTATTGTTGTGAGATTTTGTGTTCAAGTTTTATTTTATCTAAGTTACTTTCTCACAAGTCAAGCTCATTAGTTATTTATTTATGTTATGTTCTTTCTAATCTAATTATAGGCCTCTATCAGCTTTACCTGAGCTAACATCTGAAAAATGTGATAATTTAAAATGCATAAGTGGTTGCGGATTGGAAGTTGCGGGGGTGTTATTTACGCCACTGTGTGGAAACCTATAGTGTGTATTATATTCTCTAAAGAAAAGGAGGGAAGAACCTAATTGCTATAATATGTTTTAAATAGTGTATTTTAAAGTTTTAATGAATAACTGCTTATCTACATTTGCCAATTTATCAACATTAGTAGTTCTATGTGTTATTGTAGTTCTTTTTTACGAATTGATATTGAAAACAACTAGTTATTCTTTAAAACTAATTGATGTTGGATTATCAGCAAAAGTAAAATGTATTTTCTATAAATCAGTCCCAAAATTCAAATACTGTGTTTAATTCTAATTTGGTAAGTATGTTTTATAAGAAGGTAGCACTAAAGCTATATTGTTGGATTCTGTATTTCAATCAAATCCGTGAAGAATAATTATAACATTCAAAATCATTTATTTAATCATGCTGCTATATAATGTAAAATGTATGATTTTTGTTTTCTTGTTTAACATGTTCAAACTATAAGTTAAAATCTTTGTTTTAAATTATTTCACCTCTAAATAATATAATATTGCAATTTTCCAGGAGTGTTCCATGATAATGGGAATGCAAATCTCAATATAGCTCTCATGTTGTACAGAGGACCTTTACTCATTGTTCAATTCTTGTTCCTCATCGGTGTAAATGTATATGGTTGGAGATCTTCTGGAGTAAATCACGTTTTAATATTTGAATTGGATCCAAGGAATCACCTTTCTGAACAGCATCTGATGGAGATGGCTGCTATTTTAGGAGTAGTCTGGACTTTAAGCCTATTGAGTTTTTTGTACAGTGCTTCTTTAAGTATACCACCTTATGTCAATCCCCTCTCTCTTGTTTTCATATTCGTCGTATTTACTATTAATCCAGCGAAGACGTTCAGACATGAGGCAAGGTTTTGGGTCCTTCGAATTATCGTAAGTACTAGTTAACCTATATTTTTAATGCATTTAAATACTTAAGTAAATTTAGTTTAATTGGTTTTTGTAAACATTTATTGAATACAATTAAAACTATTAATATATCATAAAGATGATTGGTATATGTTTTACTTATACAATTACTCACTGTAGTAACTTAATTGATATGGCCAAAGTTATTTCAACAGAGATATTAGATAATAAACTTGAGGCTATTAATCCAATTAACACCAATAATATTGAATAGATAGTACTTGTAATAAGTATTATCAATCATAAATTTAACCTCTCACAGAGTATTTAAATTGGTAATTTAAATCATTGAATTTTCTTACAACTTTCAATACTATTGAATCATTGAAACTACTAATTAAGATTAGTACGGTAACATAATAAATTGAAGTTGGCAAATGAAAATACATTATTATTTCAAATAATTAAGTATGGATATCTAATTTAGCTTTTACAAATTCTGTCTTTCTAATAACAGTTTTTAAATTCACACTTACAGAGCCCATTAGACTGTTTTAGTTTTTGTTTTATTTGTGTCTTAAGGGAGGAAAATATCACTTTGAAAGGAAATGTTACTTCAGGATTTTACCGTATTAAATGTTACCGTATTACTTCCAGGATTTTTGAGAGAATACGGTCACTAAAAACAAATATATTTAAATTAGCTTGCTATCCCTATACAATAAAAATAAATTGCATTAAATTCCTTCAAACTATAAAGCTAAAATTATTTAATATTTTTCTTAACTGAAGTAAAAATACATTTGCAATTCAATTACTTAAGTCAAAGAGATGCAATGAGATAACTATCCTTAAAATTAAATCAAGTAGTAGCAAAGCATTTATTTTTTTAACATGGATATGTTTTACCTCTCGGGGTCAGAAGAAAATTTCATAGACAGTCGGGGCAATGCAACATTTACAAGATGCAATGCAACAAAGACATTTACAGCATTTTAAAGATTGCTGTCATGAAGGTTTAAAACTAATAACAACAAATCTCTAAAACCACAAAAAAGTTAGCCAACGTCTAGACTATTATACCATTTTAAAGATCATCAAGGTTATTGTCATAAAAGTTTAAAGCCAATATCTAGAGTTTTATCATATTTTAAATATCATTAAGGCTCGGCAGGAGTGAAAAAATATTTCTGTGTTGACCGCAGCGCTCCAAGTGGCAAAGCTGTACACTAATAGCATTGAGTTTGTGTGTGAAATTTCGTTCTTCCGCTAGTAAAAATATAGGCCGCTGGGAACTACTTCTATTAGGCGACAGACGTACTGAAATGCGCATGCGTGACAATTTAAACAGTCTGTCTGCTATACTATATCTCTCTCTCTCTCGCGCGCACGTTCACTCCCTTCTTTGAAGACTTCTTGTCCGCCACCGTCTCAAAATGATTTTACAGTTTTAGTAGACCTACAAAACAACTCGATATTTACAATAGCGTTGAGGCCGCAATCTTCCGCTGATATTTGCTTTGGTTATGCAACTTATCATATTTTACACTTTATATTGATATCAAAGTATATAAATTTTAAAACGAGCATTTTCTTACCTTGAATATTGACTGAGATTTTAAATATTGCAATCAATAAAAGACATGAACAGAAAAGTGAAAATATTAAGAATGTTGTACCTAAAAACGTATACAGTACGTACAAAGTGCTGATATAAACGATTATTTATAATTTAATGGCGTCATAGGCTAACTCTAAATATCTAAACACGGGTTACAATAACAATAAAAAATGATTACTAACAAATATTAAACTATAAAAAGATACTGTTACATAACTTACTTTATATTATTATCGCCACATAGTATAAAATAAAGCTACCTGAAAACGTCTATTTTTCTGTTCTTTCAAGCTAATTTCACCACTGTATAAATAATTAATTTTTATGAAAATTATGCGTGACAATGGCTGATTTCACACTTGCCGACACGACACCAACTCGGCACCGACACGATATCGGAACGATGTTGTCAGTCATGAAAACTAACTTAAACTTAAGAGTAGCTTTCACACTCACTGACATATCGGTGTCATGTCGTTACAGGCGCCGACATGTCGGCGAGCTGCTGGTCTCCCTTCTTTATCGGAACGATATCGTCTCAGTTTGTTTACTGGTTGCTATGGTAATCAATCAATAATAATTTGGCCTCGTTAAATATTTTTTTCTGTTAGATAAATAATAAATATGTCTAATTTTAAATATGATGTCGTGACATTAATTGAACTTGTAGAAAGTAAGCCCTGTTTGTTTTTTTACGGAAGACATGAACAAACAATTTTTCACTAAATAAAGATATCGGAAAATAATTTTTATAGGCCCATAAATTTTATCAGTATTTATGCAAGGTTAGGCCTAGAAAGTAATTTTAAGTCTAGGCCTATCCTAAAATCATTGTATGTATTTTGCCGTTAAGGTAGGTAAAATAAATTTAACAAACACACAATAATTTTAGGTTAGGCCTAGACAGTGAACCAACATTTTATGTTTATTGGATGTATTTACAATGGACATTTAACTGTGTTTACCATCTTAGCTTTGATGTTATAATTAATTCTACACCTTTATTATAATAACATTAAACGTATGGAAACAGCAAATATTTGTATAAAAAACAATATAATAATAAACGGCAATTGAAAGATTAAAATTATGTGTTTATGTTGCCGTTAAGGCTGGTAAAAGAATTGAAGAAAAGACGTGATGAACTTCGTTCCTGAAGGGGGTTCCACGACAGCACACATTTACTTTTTTTATTATCTATGTAATTTGTTGGCAGACGGATTATGTTCCTTAAACTTTTTTTGAACATCCTTGTTTGTCCTATGTATTTTTTGGGTCAATCTACACGATAGCTTGTACAATTGGCCGTGTCGGTATCGGCATCGAGTCGGTGAATGTGAAATAAGTCTGCCGATATCGTTACGATATCGGTATTATTGCTGTATCGGGTCGATATCGTGTCGGTACCGAGTCGGTGTCGTGTCGCCAAGTGTGAAATCAGCCAATGCGATCATCATCTGTAGTAGCCATCGACCACATAATTAGTAGCCTATGTATATCGATCTCTTTCTCCTTAGCAAGTCACATACATGCTGAAGTCAGTAACCGAATTGCACAGCAATATATAATGTATGACACATGATATTTAAAATCGGGACATCACTAGACTCACAATCGTAATCGTCTGTATTCTAATAATTGCTCAGTTCAAAAATTAACCAATATTATCATTTTTAACGGTATAAGGGCAATAAAACGTAATTTATTTTGATATGTTTACAATTCATATTGATGTTACACTTTCCACAATTTTCTTTCCGTGAATTTTGGCTGAGATTTAAAAAAAGGAATGATTAAATTTAAAAAAACAAAACAATTTACATAAGCAGGCAAGCAGAAATTTTTTCGTCAGAACCTATAATGACAACGGCTTATATAACAACGTAATATAATACAATATAATAAAATGTAATAACTTTTCAAGATATTTCTTTGGAATTTCAACTTTTATGTAACAAAACTTGTATAATTTTGGACTTAAAATTGAACATTATTACGTTTATATGTAATTTTAAAACAAATTACATATACCTTCACATATACGATCTAAATAAGATTTATATGCAGAGAACTGGAATGAATTCACTAATTATTGACAGCCTTTAATAATAAACTGACATTTTGGAGTAAAAAGTGAGTTTTTGGGGAGACAGCCGAAATACTCCAATTTTCAATTAGCGCTCGAGCCCTAACGGTTCTTGGGAGAAAAAAACCTAAGCAATGAAATTTGTAGGAAATGTTATGTACTTTCTTTTCGAATCGGGAGGTACTTTACGAAAAGTTGATAGTTTTCGAGTTATAACCAAAAAACCGTCAAAATATGAGATTTTTTACTTGTTTTTGCATTTTTTTCAATGTTGCGTCACGAAATTTTGTAGGTAAACCTCAGATTCGGATTCAGCATCCCAAAAAACATATAAAATTGAAGAAACCAAAACTACCCAAAACTTTCCTGCTAAAAACACAATTTGACTAGGTGAGTGGGAAACTCCTTGTTCAATCTGAGAATAAACTGAAAAACTGGTAGAAGCTTCAGTGTCCAATAATTCAATAGAATTTTCATTACCGGTACGTGTTGGTTTCAGTTTCGACACTAAATTATACGAATTTAATATTCTCCACTCAGCTAGTCTATCACCGCCGCGTTGTTTAGTTTTCTGAATTTGTCTTCTGGATTTAGATCTCACAATATACTACATGGTTAAACATTAAAAACTAATTATATGCTTTCGAATTAATTAACTAAACTAATATTAATAGTGTTACGATAACTATAAAAAAATAAGAATTTAAAAATTTTAAAAACACTATACAAATACGGTAACTATAACACTATAATAAAACACGGTAACTATAACAATTCGAGTGGTAATAATTATACGATATATCTAACTGCAAAAATGTAAATAATAGTAATAATACGTTAAACATAACAATACGATAAAAATAATAAATCAAATACTGTATGGATTAAGTTCAGTCTATCTATTTTTCACGCACCACTGAAGGGATTTACGAGGTCAGGATAAAATAAATTAATTGCCTTCACTGCAAAATTTCTTCCGATCGCCACGAGGGAACATTTTTCTCGGAAAAGGCTGCCTCTGTTTGGACAAACACTACTCTGCTAGTTCTACTTGCAAAACGAAAGTATGAGTGATTTTATTTGAGTGGGTCTGGAGCAATGATCGTAGGGTTTGCTGGACATACAGCGGATGTCCGAAATTCATTGAGTCGAAGTTCGAATCGCACGATATTAACAAAAATCAGCAATGAATTTGGTTCAGATGTTAAAAATATATGTATAGCGACCACAATATCAAGTATAACTTAGCCGGAAAATTAGTAATTAATTTGGTTCTTAAGTTATTAATATATGTACAGTATGGTAAATATGATTAATTGTTTGAAACGACTTAATATTTAACCGATTAAATTGTTTGTTTTTAACCAATGTACATAATCTCCTAAGTAGCATGGGCTATGCTATGTAAATACAACCTTATTAGTTATATTGTTAACAAACATGGGTCATAATCCAATACTGAGTTGGAATACCCATATTTAAAGGACATATTGAAAAATCTATACGTTAAACACAGCTTTCTCTCACATATTCAAAATTAACGGATTTATTATTTTACTAGTATTCCTCCGCGAGCAACAAGTTGATGTGATAAAAACCAGAGTGCGGGCTAAACACTCGATAAGGAACGCAAATTCGGCGAGTACATGCTTCCACAATATATAGGATTTTTTCGTCATAAATTATCGAAAATTATTGAAACTATTTTTATTTGAAAGGTAATTAAACTTTGAATGTGGATGTCTTTTTAAATTTTTGATATTTGCTTTATTGAATAAGGAAAAAATGGCAAACTTTGACTTTAAGTTAAGTCGAAGAACAAATTTAGTTAAAAACTAAAAGACATCCACATTCGGACTGTTCTAATCTTTAAAATGACATATTCAGAATAATTTTCTGATCATTATTACTCCAGTAATCTTATTACCCGTTTAGCATTGCTCTTATGGGAGTTGACATTCAAGATGGTGGCTGGGTCTGCCGAGCCTTAAAACACTGCTTTGGGTTAGGAAAAAACGTTGTAGCTGAAAAAATATTGGTAATTGTTTACTAAATTGAAAAAATATAGGAGATTGTTTATTATACTACAAAAATGTAGATGATTGTTTACCGTAGTGAAAAAATATGGGTGATTGTTTACTATACTAAAACAGTATAGAAAATGGCTTACTACGCTGAAAAATTTGGACGATGTTAACTATACTGAAAAATATAGGTGATTGTTTATACTAAATTGAACGAATAAAGGTGTTTCTTTACTATTATGAAAGAAATATAGGTGATTGTCTACTATATGGCTGCTTATTGTACTGAAAAATATGGGTGATCGTCTATTATACTGAAAAGATATATTCAATTATTTGCTATTCTGAAAAAATATAGGCGATTGTTAACTCTGATTATTAAAAATGAAGCATATGCTTATAAGTAAATACTAATAAGAAAAGTATAAGGTTGTAATCATCTGCAGTAAAATAAGTTATGCTTGTAGTAGATGCTATAGTATCTACCTGATTAATAAAACTTATAATATGCTTATAACTAAATACAATAAATCAAAACATAAGTTTATTAAGCGTAATATTATGTTTCAATAATAAGGTTATGTCTAGACAAGTCAGGCTGGTGCAAAGTAGATGACTCATAGCAAAAAACACAGGGAAGTAAGCATATCCACGATTCAATGTTTTTCTGTGAAGAGGAGATTCTATATTATTTGTATATTAACTGAGGACATTTACTGATAAGTGGTTATTTTGTACTTATATTTCTATCCATAAAAAGGCCAAGATTATCAAACTTAATATTTTATTTGTGTAAAATTATAGAAAAAGATTGTAAAGTTATAAGATTAAATTGTTTAGTAGTATCTAGAAAAAATATATAAATTCTATTTAAAAGGCAATTTCAATTCTCCTAAAAAAAACTGAAGTAAAAATTAATAGTTTTTTACTTTCTAAATCATAAAACCATTTGCTAGTTTAATTGAAATGCACATTGGTTACATATGAAGCAAGATTTTAAGTCAGTTCTTAAGTAAGTTGTATGTTAAGCTTGATGTTTTTTTAAAATTTGTCGTATTAGATGCGGACCAAGAAGGAAGAAGTATCAAATTGCTTTAATAAAAACTTATGGTTTTATAATATTTTTATATTCTTTATATACGCCAACTTATTACATTTTATTATTGTAAAATTTATTAGGGATGGTTTTATGGAGGTTATTTTATGTTTTATACCATGTTTATAGTTCTTTTGTAATCACACTACTGCCCTCACAGGGAAGGATGTTTGCTGCACCATTTTTTCATGTCGGTTTTGCTGATTTCTGGCTTGCTGACCAACTCAACAGCCTCGTCACTGTTCTTTTAGATTTGCATTTTCTTATCTGCTTCTATGTCTCCAATGGTGATTGGCTAGCTGTTGGAGGTACAGTACGTATTCGTTTTGTAATAATTAGTCTTATGTAACATAAATAAATAGTTATATTCTACAAAACCACATGTAATATTTGAGGAGTGCAATTTCTTTTTTAAAATTTTATTTTAGAAAATCCACAATTTATAGTGTCATAATTGAAATTAAATAAGTTTGTTAATAGTTCAACTTCTTCTTTTAGTAATGAAAATGGAAAAGATTTATCATAATAGACCGAAAGAAAAATTAATAATTTACAGGCACAAATAACAATGTACTGTGTAGTACTCACGAGTGTGGACCTGAGATTTGCAGGTGCTGAGACTGGTGCCGTTGGCCACGGCTGTACTAGCCAAGTGACTAATATGTTTTGCGGATCTAGTAACACTCCGATTTCTCAGAAATGCTGACTTTCAAACCCTAGTGGATCACCTCGGTAACATCCTGCAATACTATTGTTAAACACACTTACTAATTTTTAATAAAGAGAACTTCCGTGTTTTCCAGAGAAGAGATGCAGACCGATGTTTTTAGAAATGCATTTAAAATAAGTGACAGGACAAAACCAATGCACTATGCCGTGCGGGTTGCGTTCTTTCCAGGTCCACACTCGTGGGTACAGCACAGTAAGAAACTGAAACTTTGTTTCTTTTAATTAATAATCAATGAAATAAACTAATCTTAGTACAAGGATTAATATTAAGAAAATCTTTGATCGCTTGTCCAACTTGCAGTTAATACATAAAACAAAATACTATATTTCTCCATAATACCTTTTAACTATAATAGATGAGTCCTGTTTGTCAGTATTTGACAATTATCGAATTCACAATAAAATTCACAGGTAAAAGAAAACACACATTATAAAAGTAAAAAAATATTAATACAGTACAAAACTCATGTAGTTAAGTTTTAAGTACATCATAACAGTTGGGTATTCTGGGAGATAGGTTCCGACTTGCACTATTAGTTTAATTCCGCTACAGCAAGAAAGTCTGTCTATTGAACATAAAAGAAAACTTAATCTTGGGGGGCGACTCTTCCCAAAGTTAAATCAAAACAATCATAACAATAGCTATGAAATATCATATGAACTATGTCTGAACAAGATGTTAATTTAATTAAAAAAAAGAAGAAAACCGTAATTAGTGTCTTGCTGATGTCTGTATTATTGTATGTGTGTTCTAGTCCATATAGGGAGCACTAAATTCACTAGTTCATATACAGGAGTTATAATTCTAGTCAGGCATTAAAGTTTATGTTAGATTAATATTTATAAAGTTGAAAGTTTGATAAAATGGTCTATATCAATATAAAAATTTGATAAAGATTGTTTAAATTGGAACATCTCACCAATCTGTAGTCTCTTCTATTCTTTTCTGATTGCTGAATAATTCAAATAGCGGCGCTTAAACACTTTATCATTTACTTGTATACACTTTAGATTAACTGTTCCTATACTTTTGTAGGATAGGAAGCTGAACTTTGGCTTAAAAAATATCGTCCCGGAAATGTCCTCTTTCGCCTGCTTGCTTTTATTTTCTTCTGGGATTGGGTTTGTATGTGTGTGTGTGTTGAGGAGCAAGAAAATGTTATTTGATTGAAATTTCTTTTTTTTAAATTGATTTCCTCTGAGAGGTAGACATGCTTGAATATACTTTACGGATATTATAAAACGTTGTTAACTAAATCAATTGACTAAAATACTTAAATAACTCCTTATTACAGTAGAACCCCTCTTAACCGGCCTCGGATCAATCGGTCCTCGGCTTAACCGGCCTATTTCAAGAAACAACAAAATCAAATATATTAACTGGCCTAAGTCTCAAACATCGATTATTTGACGGACATTTCGGGATGACGCAATGTTATTTGTGCTACTGTATGTGTTAAGGGTCGGCTCTAGTAAAACAGAAATCAACCTGCGACTCCCTATAGCGGCGGTAGGTTACGCGGACATTGCTCATCCTAAATCCATTTAAAACCCGCAATTGTTCAAATAGCGTTTTAAAAAAAATACCAAAATCTTGGGGACGAAATTCTTCAGGCAAATGGCTTGGTAGTTTTTCGCTATAATTAATAGTGACAACATTAAAAAATATTAAAAATCAATGTTTTAAATTGTTAATAAATATTAAACAAAATATTTTTCTTCATTTTTAAAAAGCCATTTGCATGCATATTAACCATAGCTTTAAAATGACATATCGTTTATAATTTTCCGATCAAAAATAAAGGAAAAATTTGGATTTTAATTTAACATTGGTCTTATGGAGTGTCAGCCAACATAGCCGATAGCTAGAGCCGACCCTTAATGTTGTGGCAGGGAAAAGGGGGGGAGGAGGAGCGTAACAAAGGAAGCCGCCTTGTCGATTGATTCTTGCTGCGGAAGCAAGAGAGGGGATCAAATCTTGCTTCCCACGGCAACTGTATCATTTTTTCTTGGAATCAATTAACCAAGCGGCATCCTTTGTTTCTCTTTCTTCATCTGTTTATTTCTCGGAACCTTTACCGAATTTCGTGAGAGCAAAAGTGCTTGAAAACAGGAGGGGAGAAAAGGAGGCGAGGGAAGTTAAAATGTTTACATGTAATTTGTTAGTGTTTGTTTGTGTGTGTATGTACAGTACATACAATAAAATCAGTTGCAATAACGTCTTATTTCCTTTATTATTTATGAAATATGTACTGTAGGTTATTTTTTAACTAAAATCTATTTTTTACGGGAACCTCGGATCAACCGGCCAAACTCGTAACCGGCCAGGGTCTCGGTCCCGACCTGACCGGTTAAGAGGGGTTCTACTGTACTTCTTATAATTCATTAGTTCAGGAGCTTAGAGATTTTTAATTTGTATTTCATAGTAAATTACGTTGACTAATCAAATGCATGATTGCTTTTGTGGGCAGGGCCGTACCTTGGGAATGATGTCTGACCGTAGGCAATTTTACATAGCTTCTTCATGATTTTAAATTTTTCTTGGCTTATCGATGCATATATTAGATTTTTGCAAAAGACCTTTTGTATGGGAAAGAGTTGGGTCTTTCAATAGGCCATATTTGTTTTTCTATTTAAAACTTGATTTTCTGGTATTTTAATTTATTCTAGCGCTTTCTGCTTAAAGTTTAGTATTTTATGGCAAGTATAATAAATAGGCGCTGTAGTAGGTTTTGTGGCAAAAGTTTTCGAAACTTTTACTGTTTTGTCTACTTCATGTTTTTGGTTTCAATGGTCACATGGCGCAAGGTAAAGAAATTGAAATCCTTTTGAAAAAAATTGTGTTTGAAAAAAATATATACATAAATACGTTAGTAGAAGTATGCAAAACATCCAAAATTTTATCATTAACATCAGTAACAAAATGAAGACCTGGAAACGCAATATTTGTTGGAAATCTGTTTTTTCTCTTGGTATCGACTATGAGAAGTAATTTTATAATACAGAAACAAAAATCCAAAATAGCCATTTTGTTCTAAAGTTAATTAACCTTTTCAAAAATATAAGTTTATGGCAACTGCTACTATACAAAAATTACGAAAAATAAAAACTATATACAATACATTTTTTCTACGATTTGTTGAATTCTTTATTATCACTCAATCTTCTCTTCCTTCCAAATTTTATGGGTCTCCAAAAGTGCAGAAGGTAAGGGAAGCACTCTCTGTGTACATTACAGTTGAATCCTGTGCACCAATACTAACTTCTTCAAGATTTATTTATTGTTCCGCACACTTTATGTAGGCGCAAATGTTTTCCCGTAAGGTTCACTATGGAATGATTTCCTCCAAGATCATCTGCTAGACCTGGTAAATGATCTGGAGCTTCAAGGGCCAGATCTTCAAGAATGTCAATTATAAAGTCTTTCCTGGATCTGGGATGGTTTAATATCATGTCAAGAAAGATTAAATAATAGATTTCCAGTTAGTGCACATGAAGTGGGATATATTGATTTGTGTAACACATCCAAACCTCCCATATTGATTATATTTATGAATTACTTGAGGTTTAAATCATTGTTTCTTTTGCACTAGTACTATAATTCATATTTTTCTGTTTCATTTGGAATAAAAACTAACATTCTGGTTTGGTTATTAATTGATTAATTTGCGTTTGAAAAGAGGGTGAAGAGTGTGACGCAGGGCATAAAGAATGGGTATAAATGTGTCATGTCCGAACCTGGCAACACTGGGACGGTTAAGAAATATGTTGGCCTTTCTTAGAACCTGTACTGGATACATAATTTTCAATACATCTTGCTTACTTTACATCACAATAACCACATAATAACTCATTATTCACTCAGCCCTGCTCAGAAAGTTTAATATTGAGTTTACAAAATGGGTATTTTAAAATGTCTTAACTCGGTTGGTGTTATAGATTCAACCAAAGAATATAATTTTACAAATTACAAATTTCTTTTAAGTATCTTAAACTTACCTATTAGAATATGTACAAATAATAATAGTACTACATTTAAATATCTTGAAAAAAATCACATTTTGTTAATTTTTCGAATACCTTGTATATATTAATAAACCTTTTACGACCATATATATACCTCAGGTTAAGGACTTTAAAATGAGAAGTAAAAAATGTTTCACGCTGTTATACAAATAATCTTTTGAGTTGACTGTAGTTTTGGGGTCTAGGGAAAATGAAAAACTAGATAGAAATTTCCAGAAATTGTACCATAACAATTGAAATACTTTCGTACTTTCTTATAAATCTACATAAAAACTTATTTAAACAAATTTAGAAAAATCACTTTTTGTCTTAAATTTTTTATAAAATGTTAAAATTAATGATAAAAATAAAATGCAAAACAGTTTTGAAAATGCTTGTACCTACACAATAATTTCAATCAGATGAATTAATCTGAGTAGGAACTAAGATCTAAAATAGGTGCTACAATTTATATTATTGAGATACTTTGTTTTTCTACATGAAATAAGGAATAATTACAATTATTAATTATATCTTGGACGTGGACAAGTTGGTTATGTATTATTTCTTTCTTCTTTATTGTTTGTTATTCATGAATTTAAAATGTAGACTTTGCTTTAAATTTGACTTTTAATCTGTTTTAGAATTCCAGCAGTGTTCAGGGAGTCAATTTTTGATTACAAGATCCATCGTAAACTGTATTCCTGCATGGATTCGATTTGCTCAATGTCTTCGTCGATACAGAGATTCAAAAGAAGCCTTCCCACATCTAGTTAATGCAGGAAAATATTCATCAACATTTTTTGTTGTTGCATTTGCAACAATGAAAGTTTTGAAAGCGGGTAAGTAGTTTCATATACGAATAAAAGTTATATTTAAAATTTAAATAAAAGAATTAACTTTTATTATTTGATATGATGTATAACTACAAAAATATAACAGTATTTCAATTCTACAATTTTTGCTTTAACCTGTTGAGGACTGACGGCTATAACCATCAACCTTAGTAGGGCCTATAAGAGTACCTAAGCAAAATTATCATTAATGGACCCCAGGGAACAAAGAATATTTTGTAGTTTTATCTTTTCACAATGTATTTAAACGTTATAAAATACCAAAATAATGCTTCATTTTTACATTCTAGGCGTAAAACTAAACATTATGTTCTTTTTAGAATTTTTTTATATAGTGTGATAATCTTCAAAAAATGGGTACGCGCAAAATGCTACTTCACATTTAGTACACTTATAAGCAGTTTCTTTTTTTTACGCTCACTTCGTGTTGTATTTGAGCACACAAAGCAGTGTTTTAGTTTTCTTCGCCATTTTCTCTTGATGGTAGAGGTTGCGGGAAATGGCGGCCTGACAAGGAACCGGTGCTGGGCTCCACCCACCGGACGCGGGACAACTGCGGCATGTATTTCCAATATTTGTCTAATGAGGTTTATTACTTTGAACGTTCCAGTCAAAATAGTATGTAAGAACACCATTAGAGAATGTAAACAGCTGTAATATTGATTATTAGAACAAGCCTGTTGGGGAGGGTTAAAACCGTCATTACTCTTTTGGGATCAAACGGCTATAACCGTCAGTACTCTTTTTTGATCACTTTCAGCTACTCCTCAACAGGTTAAGGCAAAAACCTTTTTTTATTTTTATTGAACAGATTCAATCGTTTTACTAAAATTGTTCTATTGTTACACATTTTGTTCAAAATTGGTACAAGATTTGTTACATTTTGTCATTGGATATTTCCATTGAAAAAATAAAAAAAATAAATAAAATGTCACTCAAATTATTTTGCAAAGAAATAGAAGTTATAAAACAATTGTATAAATTAGAGAATTTTTAACTCAGATAATTAATTTTCAAGCTACTAAAGTTCTGTAATTCTAGTTACTAGATAAACAAAATTTGTAATCTAGGTTTCAACTATGTTGCGTCATTTCAGATGAATATGATTCTACATGGGACAATCCATACTTTTACCTGTGGCTGATTTCTTCCATAGTTAGTTCAATCTATGCTTACACATGGGACATTAAAATGGATTGGGGGCTGTTGGACAGCTCAGCAGGGGAGAACCTATTTTTGAGAGAAGAAGTGGTGTATTCCAGCACGGTTAGTGTTAGATGTAATTCTCTATTCACAAGTGTAACTTAAGAATTATTGGTGTTAATTTATTGAAAGCTTGATACACGACAATGTTCTGGAATAAAACTTTAGGGACACAATAACCCAGTTTTTAAATACTTAAAGTAGGGTAGTTTACACAATGTACAAATATAAGTAGAGTATTGCAAAAATAACAAAATTAACAGTCGAATATTGAAATAAATAGCGACCGAAGACGACTAATTGTAGTTGCAGAGCCTGTGTAATTTATTAGCAATAATCTCTATATTTTTGTGTTTGTGAATTGTATCAGAAAATGTCAGACGTTAGACAAAAAATTATTTGATGTTTTAACAACGGAGGTCACCCAAGTGTTTTTGCTCGGTGCAATAATCCTATGGGCAAAAGGGCGCCAGACATCATTGTCTGATGCTTGTCAATGGCTCTGCTTATATATTTAAGATTTAATTTTTGAACACTGGCATTTTATTTAGAAATAATATATGTGATAAAACAAATTTAACATTGCTCTTATTTTTTGCTGAAGACAATAAATATATATTTCATAATTTTACTAAAACAATCTAAAATTAAATATGAGACCAGGAGATAACAGATGATTGATTGATGTTTCAGAAGATTGTAACATGTTAAGTTTTTAGTAAAAAATGTAAGTATAATCTAAATTGTAATAATTTTATCTTTAAATCAGGCCTAATTATTTTTGCACAACAAACAAATTAATTTTTTGTTTATTAATTTAAACGTTGCTTCAAAGGAATACAATTAAACTCAAGGTCAGACTATCTAAGGTAGAAGTTACTAATTTAGTGTGTGCTTGTGTTTGTCCCATTTCGAAAAAAGCATCAAACATCTTCATTTTCGTTTGGATTTACAAATAAATAATAATTTAATTTATATACAATGTTTTTTACATACATATCATTTAATGTTCTAACAAGAGTAGTATTGAGTATAATCATTGTATTTGGATAACCTAATAGAACTCCGATCCAATGCAATATTTTGTTCCACTGGAAATTCGACTTTTTTGGCGCTATCTATTGGGGAAATGAAGGAAGCTGTTTGAAACACCTATGCTACCAATGCTTTCTCCCTAGCGCTACCTCGCGGCGCGATCATGTACTATTTTTGCGACAACCTTTTTTCCGGCACACAGCCCCCGTATGGATGCAAGATCTATTTATTATTCATGATCTATGGTATAATACACTTACTTTAAACTGAATGCAATATGTTTAAAAGTTGCCCTCTCATTGTCAATAATTATTTTGTATAGTCAGTGTTACAGGCCTTCATATTTCCAGTAGGTGATAACATTGGTTTTATTTTTTGTTTGTGGTTTGAATAGAGTCAATTAGGTTATTTAGTTAACCTGAAACACTGTTTTTCTGTGATTAGGTTTATGCTTTTGTTTTCATATTTACTATTTTCATAGTAAATAACTAATGAGTTTGACTTGTGAGAAAGTAACTTAGATCAAATAAAACCTGAACACAAAATCTCACAATAAATACGTTTACTAACCTCAAACAAGTTTCAACGACAATGTCGCCATCCTCAGTGATGCACAGGCTTCAGTAACCAAACTATAACTATAGTTTATAGTTTTAGTTTGGTTACTGTAGCCCGTGCGCCACTGAGGATGGCGACATTGTCGTTGCAACGCGTTTGAGGTTAGTAAACGTATTTATTGTGAGATTTTGTGTTCAGGTTTTATTTTATCTATTTTGATAGTGTTTATTTGCTATCGTTATTTTATACAAGACAAGTTAAAAAAGTGTTACTATTCTTTCGTTTAAAAAACTTAGTACCTATGTGGTGTTTGAATTTATTTTATAAAAAACAACTTACTATTTTTTGACACCATTTCAGCTCTTGTTGTGTCTGCACATCGGTTTGTATATTCCCTCTTCAAAGTTCTGTACTATCACTTATTACAAATAACAGTACGGTACCTGGCATTTTTCTCATAGAGAGCACTTTAGGAGCCGCGCTATTAAAGTGGATGGTTAGCCATAGTTGGTGATCGGTCATTGTGTGATCTTCGGCAGTATGATGCCGAAAATGATCATTTATTTATCAAACGTGAACACAACTTTGATAAACCAACATGATAAACATGTTGTATAAGACTACCTAAAATTTCAGAAAATTCAGTGCTTAGTAAGGCTCTGTAAAACAATGACTTTTACAAATTTCCTCAATAACTTTATTTACCAAACCTTTATTGTGAGTAGGCTGCCTAACCTTTGGTTCCCTGTAAACATTCATTCATCTTTTTTGAACTGTTTTATACATTTTTTAACCTTTCCACTATTTTTTGTACTCTCTGAATAAATCTCAATGATCTGCCATTGAACTTCAACTGGAATGAGTTTTTTGTCATAAATCAATTAAGTTTTATAGTTTTTTTGTTTTGATTGATTTTGGGGAAACCAGACTGGCTATAAGGTCTTGTAAAAATAATAATAAAATGTACAGAATAATTTCATATATTATTTTTTTAAATAAACCGTTAAATTTTCATTGTAGAACGAAAAACCTCAAAAAATAGATATTTTACTTCCGGTCAAAAACATGCTTCCAGTTGTTGGTTTAGTTTTTCTAGTGTAACAAATTAGAACCAAATCTGATAAAGTTGCTGCCGTTAGAGTGCGATCACATATATACATATATATAAAATATATATTTTCTGAGGGACCATGATCAGTGCTCATTTACTACTCCAGACCTTAGGTCTCACAATAAGAGTCACTGCAATAACTCATCTTTCCTATGGAAATTTGCTAAAAAAGTTAATTTGGGTCTTTTAATTTAGACAAAGTAGCCAAATAGAACTCACTACAGGCAAGTTTGTTTTAACATAAGATATATAGTTGTTCCAAAAATGATTTTGGTTGTTTAGTATGATATTTTATTTATAAGTTTTGCATTTTTTTAACATTGATATTGAGGAAGTGGTGCAGAACAGGCCATGAAAAAATACAAGGTTAATTTATAACACTTATATGTAAGCTATCGTTTGGTATAATAGTAATATAATTGAAACAAATATACTTAACTTGTCGAGGATACTAATTACTAACAGTATGAAGGCTATCACTTTGTAGGGCATTTAGAATGATGAATGCATTTATATTTTCCCAACCTTCATACATTGATAATTATTTTAATAACTAAGAGATTGCTTTTGTTGCAGCTTACATGGGATTTTTATTATTTCATTTTCTCTCCTAAAAGTCATTTGTTTACAAAATTAATAGTTTTGTTTCTTAAATATTTAAGCAAACAAACAAGTGTCAACAAGTTCAATCAAATTAAGTTTTACGTTATAATAATGTGTTTTTTTTTTGTTGAAAGATAACTATCAGAAGTAACCCAAATCCAGGATATCAAAAGAAAAACTGATACTGATTAACCAGAATAGACTTTAGTTTCAATACAATTTTTAATTGATTTATTTGATCTTTTAATATTTCTTGTATATGCAATAGATAAATGTACTTAAGATTGTAAATGTGATATAAAAATATTAATTGAGGCAACAGGTAAAATATAACATCAACAACACACATAACAAACAATATTCGGCACACATAAGGCAATTTTCGGTTTGCCTCGATTAGGTCCCTTTTTGCTTTCCGCCTCACATATGTTGTCTAAAAATTAAAATTTGTAGGTTGTTAGGCTAAGACAATATTTAAAAATTCCTCAGTATAGTAAAAACAGATATCCAGCAAAAATTGATGTACAAGTTAGATCCAATGTAAACTAATTCCAAAATTGTTTGTTGCTAAATGTCATGCAGCATTTTTAAAAGACCAACAAAGATGGCAGTTTGGGTATAGTTGTTAAAAAGTGATATTTAACACTTTCAGTGCTTCTTATGAATGACTAGCAAGAAGGACCCAATTTAAACGATCGTAAGTTGTTTTGTAGTTGCTATTTTTCTAGGCTACTGGACCTGGACTCGTAGAAAGGTTCCTACCAACTACTCAGGTAAAACAAATTGGTCTAGCCAACAACTAAACTCCCTCTTTTCTAATGTAAAGTAAATGGGGGTTAAAACCGCGCCCAGTCACAGGGAAGGACACGTTTTGCGGGTTTAACTGGCCGCAGCACTGAACGTGTTGAATATGTGTCTTCAAGGTTTACAAGTTTAAGCGGTTGGAAACTGAATCCAAGCCAAACTACTTCTGCTCCGAATTGAGTCTGTGAAAGACTGTAGGAAAAGCAACACAGCGTTGCAAAGAGCTCTAGACAGGAACAATGTACGGACCAAACAGTGGCGCATAAATGAGAGTAATTCAGCACATACTAATTTCAAAAATAGGAGGATTAAGAATGTTCCGGTGTATCTACACGGAAACAGTAGCATATGTAAAAGAGTTAAAGTACTTGGGAATGTTCTTTGATGAGAAATTAACTTGGAAGGCTAATGTAAAGAAGAAAAGGTAAGAACGTAATATCAAATATAGGAAACTGTACTCTCTCCTTGGTTGACATTCCCAGCTAAGCCTGGACAACAAGTTGCTAATTTATAGGCAAGTGCTAAAGCCAGTTCGGACGTATGGGCTGTCGCTATGGGGCTGTGCCAAGAAGACCAATGTTCAACTCATTCAAAACTTCCAAAATAAGGTACTCAGAAGCATAGTCAAAGCTCCGTGGTACATTCGCAATGACTGCATTTACATATATCTGAAAGTGTTTTCCGATACGAAATCTGTACTGCAGTTGATAGGCAACAAGAATAACACATGAAAACTAAAAAAGAGAAAACCTTTGGACTTGGTGGTATAGTGTACTAAAATTTGTAAACTGCATGACAGTTGCAGTCTATACAGAATTTTTCAGCGGAGTAGTTTCTGACACACAGTGACTTTACTTATGAAGCTTAAGCTACTAGATAAGTGTAACTTAGTTGTAGTAAATAAAATAATAATAACAACTAATTTTCACAATTAATATTTTATCTAAGCACTTCTAAAATAATTGGTTTTCTAAATTTTAGCAACAGTACTTTTGGAATTTTGAGAAAAATTTTGAAATACAGTTAAACCTCATTAATCTGGGGACCTCATTAAGACGGACTTCGCTTAATCCGGACAGCAAGTTGACTGCAGGTTGACTCAGCTAAATTTGGAATAAGCCATTCTAAACTAGTAGTCCACAGAATGGACCTTTCATATTCACAGTGTAATACATTTTACTACATGTTTTATGAATTAACGTATTGTCTCTACATACAACTAAACTCAAAATACATGTTTGTTTTCTATAAAGGGTGTTTTATTATGGACCTTTGTTCATAGAAAGGTTATTTCAGTTAATCCGGACTTTTAATTATCCAGACGACTTAGAGCCTCAATTAGTCCGGATTAATGAGGATTTACTGTACCTTGAAAATTAATTATTATAAAATAAAATATATAAAAAATATACCTTAGTTAAAACTTTACCAAACAACAGTATCACCAAATAAATATTTGTTTTGTTGGGGTAACATACATACCGAAAAAAAATTCATAGTCAAATAATTTTTGAGTTCTGATAATAATTGGCATATTATATAGGTTCTGCATTGACTTTAGGAAAGTCAATGAGTCTACCGATAAGGATGCATATCCTTTGCCGCAGGTAAATGCCATAAATGCTATACTCAATAGGCTAAGTTGAAAAACATATTGAGTAATTGTCAGCATAAGAATACAAGACAATGAAATGAACAAAACTATTGACAATTTATAATTGCACAGCAGCTGTTGTTAGATGTTCAACCAGATAATACATCTAGAATTAGATATATATGCACTGAAACAGTAAGTTTTCTTTACAACTATGTCATGCCTTTGTCAGTTTGGAAAATAAATGTATTATGACAGATAGACTGTCAAATAAGTGGTTCTATAAAGGTTTCAATTTAAATTGAGTATGTCTGATTTTTTTGAAACAAGGCTCTTACTACCAACTCATTAGAGGAATATATGAATTCCGATGCAGCTGAATTTAAAAATGTAAAATTTTAAGTTAACATTAATATACAAAATTGGTTTATTGCTAATTACATAGTGTAAATGTTTAAAAGCAAAATAAAATGTATTGTATTTTTACTTAAGGAACTTGAAAAAAAAACATTGTTATTTTATCTATTTGCATCCTTGCAATTAACTAAATATTAGAAGAGTAGATTGTTTTATGAAAATTAAGAACAATAGGTAATTTATTATTTTCAATATTTTGATTTTATCTTTTAAATGTGGTTACTAAAAATTTTGTAACCACACTAAAACTTCATTTGTAGACTTTAAACAAAATTTTCAACTGAAAAAAAGAAATGATTAGTCATCATTGAAATTAAATTATTTAATATTTCAAATTTCAGTGAAATCAAATAGCCAATACAAGTGAGCAATTTAATTTAACTATATTTATTAGTTTAATATTAAACATAAATTTAGGCTACTTTCACATTTAAAAAATGCCGAATTAACTTCCCCAAATATTTATAATTCCATCTTCTAAATCAACGTCTACGCCTCGTAATTTGCAGTTTTACATAAACATTGTTATTCTCCATAACAGTGGGATCTCTGTGACGCACTCGGTGGGTTCTTTTGCTTTGAGCTTGTTAGGAACGGTTCTGTTGATTACGTTAACCTTGACTTTACACTTCTTTGAGTTTTGAGCAGTGCGCAGCGTCACAACCGTGAAATTTGTGACGCAATATAACCTTCCTGATACATCGGTGGGAAAGTACGCTCCAGAAGTGCAAACCAAAGTAACTACGTTGAAAATTAGTGACGGATAAACATTTTGCTCGGTTCAAAGATTTTTTATCACACTAGTACGTTGTTACGTTTACTCGAGCATCTGCAATGTTTCCAAATGTAAACATAAAATAATTAGTTTGAAAAGCATTGCATTGCTTAATGTATAACGCAGTTCACCCAAATCATAATGACAAGTGTAAATAAAATCGTAATGATATTAATATATTATATACTTGTATACGGAAAGGCTGAAAACCTATTATGTAAAAGACGAATTCAACTGGTATTTTTTAAATATTTATGTGCATACTGAAACTTTGTGATTGATACGACTGTTTTTTACACATAATTTGCCAAAACTCAGTCATCTCTTCTCCTTATAAATTCTGTTAATAAAATAATTCGTTTATTTTTATTTCAAACTCGGCGATCGATTTAAATAAACATATAGGCCTACAACATATACATTTATTTAATTGCTTTTAACAAACTTCCATATCAAATAAGAGCTATCGCAGCTATTCAACTCTTATGTTGAGACTTAAGGTCGGGGAGTAGTCAATGCCCACCGATCATGGTCCTGAGAATACGTTTTGGGGTGTAATTAAAAATGTTATGTATGTCTTCTCACTCTAACGGTCCCCATTTTACGTCCTATTTGGCCAACATTTAGTACACAAGTTGATTTTCTAAGTCACTTTGACGAGTTTGTTAGGCAAAAAACTACGACAACCGGAAGCACTGTTTTGACCTAAAGTAACTATTTTTTTAGTTTTTTCGTACTAGAATGATTTTTTGGGGATTTATCTACGAAAATAATTATGGGAGATTATTCTGCATTTTTGTCTGGTTCCCCAAAATCGATCAAAACGTAAAATATCATAAATGCACCATACAAAGTGAGTTTGTCCGCTAAAAGCGAAACGAAGCAATTTATAATCCGAGGCCGCAAGGTCGCGGTGCAAACTCGCAAAGCAAATGTTTCCGCTGCGAGCGGAACGAAGCAGCGCGCAAGTGGGGCTGGAGGCTGATGTGCAAACAAATTCTACTAATATATTTTGTTCACGCATACAAAATTGGTCTTTTCAGCGCCTTCGTGAGTAGACCAATTTCCCAAATAGTTAGTTGGAACCCTAAAACATATAAATTTAGTTTTGGAAATTCACTCAACTTACGTCAGCGGTTGAGCTGCGCGATCGAATTATTTTCACTTGATAGACTTAATTTTTATTTGGTATCCAGGTTCCATAATTTTTTTTTCTTCTAACATCCAATATGGCATGTCTTATCATTGATACTGTAAAAAGCGTTACCTCGTTTTCAAAAGTGGTTGAGCTTTTTAAAGTTGTTGGTATTAATAGATGTAAAAGAACGATCGAAATTTAGTCAGGCAGTAGGGTATACTATTACTTTGAATAGTCGGGGGAAAATTACAAAGTGGATTCTACAATCCTCCATTTTGTATTCTCCAACCAAGAAATAGCCAAAATGCAATGGCATATTACAGGAACAAACATAAGTTGTTTATAATATTATAGGAACAAACATGAGGTGTTTATAATATTGCCACCAATATTTATAATAAACTTGAAAACATTCGCAATTTTAAAGATGGATAAAATTAAAGAAGCGGGCCTAATTTAACATTCTTGTGCAAAAAAAAAAAAAAATAAATAAAAAACCGGATCATTACCAAAACTATATTATATTATATTTTTTGGTATGGCCTATATATTGTATTTTTTTACGATCACTTTAGTTTTAAAAAGTACAATTAATTAAACTACGGATATTTAAACCAAACTTTGCTTGAAGTTGGAGCAACATAATTCTGTGGATGTTTTGGAAAAAGCGATTGTAACAAAATATTACTCTTCTTATTTCGTTTGGATTCGAAACATATTATTTTTATATTAATTAAAATATAAGTAATTCAATTTATGTAAGTTAAATGTAATATTACAATGTCGGGTAATTTAAGCAGAGTAGCTTTCAGAAATGTATAATCAAGTAGCTCAATATAATAAATATTGTTCGACATTGCTTGTCCTGAATCTGTTTTAATGATAAGAACTTGGTAAGAATTAATTCTGTCTATCGTGTTTTAATTACGAGTTTGTATATTTTTAATGAGTTGGATAGTGATAATGTAAGCAGCTAATTGTTTTGAAAACGGACTACAAAATTATTTGTTTCATTCTATACTATTACAAATAGTCGTTATGTAGCCCCTTCAATTGCATGCATGCGCACTTGTAACTCTTAGCTGTATTGTTAGTTGCATACAGTTTTGTTGTAACCAAACGAAGCAGATCTTGGTGATTTCAGTTTGTTTAGTATGTCTCAGATTAAACAACTACTAGTAGACATAATATAAGCTGAGATTATTTCGAATTTTCATTTCTACTTCCTTCAAAAAGGAAAATTAATAGACAATTTGTAATCATATTTCAATGAAATTTACTTTTGTAATGAATTGTGAAATGGATTACAATTAATGATCTTTGAATTTTAACTTGTTAGCTAATTTAATTGAAGTGACTACTATGGTGATACTTAAGGTCGGGTGTGGTCAATGAGCACCGATAATGATCCCCGGAACACGTTTTGGGTGTCATTAAAACATACATATTTGTGTTCGCACTCATATTAGCGTTCGATTTGGTTTACGTTGGTTTTGTAAGTCACTTAGACGAGTTCGTTATCAAAAAATCCACCGGAAGCACGGTTTTTAACCGGAATAACAGTTTTTTGAGATTTTCTGTTCTAGAATAAAACATATTTGGAGGTTAATCTAAAAAAAATAAATATAAGATATTATTCTGCACATTTTTTTGACATGACCTAATAACCCGTCTGGTTCCCACAAAATCCACCAATACGTAAAATACCATAAAAGTATCCTACTCGGTTCAAATCTATGTCTGGGATTGAACCGTGGGATCAGTTTCTGATCAGAACAAAGCAGTCTATTTATAATCTGGAAATTCGCTCAACTCAAGTCAGCGGTTCAGTTGCGTGATTGAATTATTCAACTTGCATTAGAAATTATTTGAAATTGGTAAATTGTCTATTGAAGCAAATTCTTAATGAACCTCTCATTTGAAATATTTATTACAAATCTACTGTCCATTTTGACATACAACGAAAGGCTAGGAAAGATTTTTAAATTTCGAAGGTAGTGGAGAATGTTTAAACTATTTAGCTATGTCAATAATAGCACTAAGGTTCTTTTTCATATATTTTTTGGAGTGCTAATAACAATCTGCTACCATTTTGTATACATGTTTTGTGTTGGAAGGCTTTAATTTCAAAATGAATTTTAAATTATTCTAGTTAGGTGAATTAAAGTTTAGTGTACCGGAAGTTTCAAAATGAATGTCGGGGTCTTAAGAATATTTATTACATCCAACTTACAATTATAAATAATACATTAAATGAAAACACATCTAAATAGGTTTTCCTTCAATTGTTCAATGTGAGCACCATTCAGCACAAGGCTCACATCGAGTTCTCACAGCCGAGTTCGTCTCAACCTTGTTCAGTTTGTCTGGAGTAATTGTTGCAACCACTCCTTCGGAGGCACATACACATGATCCTTTATGAACCTCAAAAGGTAAAAATTGCATGGCATCAGATCGGGTGTATGTTGAGGCCGTGCGAAACAAGCTCTGTCGTCCGGGCCCTTGCGGCCTCTCCAGAGGTCGGCTACTATAAATAAAGTTCTGTGGTTCAGCTTCTTCTAACTGAGGAAAGAGCCGTAGTTGTTATGAAGAAAAGAAATAAGCGCCTCAAGATAAGAAACATCAGTTACATGTGCTTCAGCAAATAAGAAAGGCCTATAAACTTTTCGCTGGTATATGACACAAAAACATTCAATTTAGGAGAATCTTGTTGCAACTCTACCATCTTGTGGAGATTTGCTGACCCCCAGATGTGCGCGTTATGAGTGTTCATATGTCCACTTTTACTAAACATGCCAAAAAACTTCATCGTCTTGCAGCAACATATCGTTTGCAAAGTTAGCACATAAACTGTAGTATGTAGGGTTTAGAGCTTGCTCCTTAAAAGTCTCCAAACAGATGTCACTGGAATTGCTAATTCACGACTATCCTTCCGAACTGATTTCTTGGAGCTACGCGTTCTTTAGTCACTCTTGGTCATTCTGTACTCTTCCCTTTGCAAAGACAGCCAGTGTCTTCAAACTGATGATACTATCTACGGATGTTATTGTCATTTGGAGGATTACATTTTAACTTAATACGGAATGCACGTTGCCCTGTAACTACAAGTTTAGTCCTTGCAAACTGTAAAACACAAAAAGCTTTCTGTTTAATAGTTGCCATCTTTGCTACTAGCGCTTTCTAACAGAAGACAGAGGAAGCAGTGCATACGCACAGGAGTTCCAGCAAAACTGTTTGAGTTGCTCTATCATTTGATGTACCGTATCATTAAGTTAAATGTAATAAATACTACAAAGACTTAAAACTTTCTTAGTTTGAAGTTTAATAAGATCATATTTAAGTTCTTTGAAATTAGGAGTGTGATTCACAGCATATTCCATTCTTCCTATTTTGGTTTAATTTATATTAAATTCTTTGATAAATTGTATTGTTTTTTTAAAGTGAGGGTCTAGTTATATATTTGTAGATAATTTACTTAAAAATTTCAGTGGTAGTCTAATTTTAACCAGTTTAAAGATTTAGGTTAAGATATTTGTAACTCATATTTACATTTTGTTTAGAACTTAATCTCATTTATTTGGTTACAGTCCTTTTATTACTTTGCGGTGATTGAAGACCTTGTCCTCAGATTTTCATGGATTGGCAGTTTTATTCTAATCGAAGCAGGGATATGCTCATCAGACCTTATGACTACGATCGCAGCTCCTCTTGAAGTATTCAGGTACCTATACACTAACTTCATCACATTTTCTAAGAGTTGTTCATAAATATTGTTTGGCCTAAATTAACTAAGTAGTACAGTAACTGTCATGTATACAGGGTATTTTTTGTTTTGACAAACTAATCCTATTATATTAGAGCCAATTTTGAGAACATTATTACATACATTGTTTTTTATAGTCTATGTAAATGACCTGTCATTCTCTATGAAGCATTCTAAAGTAATTCTTTTTGCTAATGACACAACTGCTATGATTAGAAAAGAACACAAGCAAAGCTCAGTTATGTTATGTCAAAGTTATGTTTGGAACAAGATCTCGATGCAATGAACACTTGGTTTAAGAAAAATGGTCGTCTTTCGCTAAATATAGATAAAACATCTTTTACAGTTCCACACCAATTATAAAAACAATGTATTAAACGATGAAAGCTATCTTCATAGTATTAAAGAAACCACAAGCATAGTTACATTTTTTGTAATTAAAGTGGGAAACACACTAACATGGCGGCAGCATAGTATGGGTCTCTCAACTATGATGGTGTACTATGCCTACATATCACAGTTAACATATGGCGTTATGTTTGTGGGGAATTCAGTATAATATAGTAAGCAGGTCTTTAGAACACAGAACAAAATTATTATGAATCGTGCAAACCATTATATTACCGAATACATAAAATATTGCCTTTGTCATTTATTTACTGGGGAAATTGTTAAAACAAATTTTATTAAAATTTACAGGTCTACAATATGACCATAGGTGTCTACACAGGGCAAGGAATTACTTAACTATCCTCCTCACAAAACAACCATGTTTGAAAGTTCTCCTTATTACAGTGGCATTAAATTGTATAATAAATTACCATATTAGGTCATTAGCCTGTCAAACAAATTTTAGAAGGGGTCTTCTTTCTTTTTTGCAGGAAAATTCTTTCTATTAATCAGATGAATATAGGCAAGAGATTTATGATTAGGTTATGATGTGACATAACTGTATTTCTTATAAGAAATTGTTATTTGTTAAGTTTTTGTGTTTTGTATTTGTTTGAATGTGTGTTTGTACAACTATTTTAGACTAGATTGGAACTATTGTACATTGTGACTCTCCAACTGGCCTGGTAATTTCCCTGTAATTGCTGTAATGTGGCTAAGATAATAAATACATGCAAATTTGAGTTTTTCATAGTGTAGGATTATTTTATTTTATAAAAAAACACCTTTAATTTTTTTATGTAAAGTAGCAATTTTGTGTAAGAAATATAATTATCTAGCTATGTTTCTGGAGCAAATATCAGTCAACCAGGTACTTTTAACAAAACTAAACAAAAGTAAACTTCATTTATCCATCCTGTAATTTGATTTAGATCAGATTATTAAAAAATTACATATATTATATAATTTGTGGATTATGTTGCAGGAGATTTGTTTGGAACTTTTTCCGTCTAGAGAACGAACATCTTAACAACTGTGGTAAGTTTCGCGCAGTCAGAGACATATCTGTCGCTCCACTAGATTCTAGTGATCACACTCAGCTGATACGCATGATGGACGAAGAGAACGGTGTTATAAATCGACGTCCGCCGAAGAAACACCCAAAGAAAATGTCCAAAGATGATAAGAAACCGTTGTTAAGTAAAGAGAAAGAGTCAACCAGTGATCTACAGCTGGCCATTCCAGATTTATGATACCATATTTAAAGTCAAATGTAAACATATTTTACATTGAAAGACTACTACTCACCATACGAGGAAAGATATTATTCAGAAAAAAATATGAGATACACCGTGGTGATAGATATATTTTTTTTGTAATATTGTATTGCATTTATTTATAAAATATGTTGAAATATTTTTATATTAGTATTAAGTACCAGGTAACAGTATGCAATCATAATTCCTATAAGAAGATTAATCTTGTGATAGTAATTATAAATAGATTCATAAAGTTAGTTATATTGAGACATATTGTATACATCAGTCAGTTAAGCAGAGCAACTTCCTGAATATCTTGTTAACATGGAAATCCTCAAGTTAGTTTTATGAATCGTATGAGTAGAAAAGTAAAGTATTTAGCAGTCTAGGAAAACTATTTTTATTACTCGTTAGGTCAATTAATATTAAATTGAACTTGGTATTAAATGTTTGCCTAATAAGGTATAAGTTATTACAGATAATAATAATTGGCTATCATTAGATCAATATCTGACAGATTACTGCTTGGTGTTATATTATGTATAAAACATACAACTTTTTAGATCCTTATCAACATAGAAGTGCCTCTTCTTTATCTATAAAATTTTGAAAAATAAGCAAATTTGTTGTGTTAAAAACAAGTAAATGAAATCTGTATGAAATGATTCATTTTAAAGTGACTAAAAAATACCACGAATTGTAGCTTGTGGAATGATTTGTCAGCAAAGGTATGATCCACACTTGTCATTCAACTGATGATTGTAATATATCACTTGTCATACATTGTCTTCCGAGATAAATAGTGTTTAATTGTTAGAAAACATGTGACTGTTCTGTTCTGCGTCTGTTAAAATCAAATAATCTCAACCATAGTGTGAATCAGTATTGAGAAATAGACTGTTTTTAGTTCTAGTGGTAACAGAAAGCGTAAACTGTTTTCTAAATTTATAAAAATAATTTGTATATTTCAAGTCAATTACAATGGTTTGGAGCTGGTCTGTAAATCAATATGTACATAATTAACAAAATAAACACAAGCCTTACTATAGTTTTGACTTTATACATTTTCTTGCAGGTTTATACTTATTTTTTGTAGAAATATTAAAAGTACAATTTATGTTCACTGCCTATTTATTCTGTAACATCTTTCTATGTTCCTCATTAAGTTAATATCCCCTTCTGTTGCCCTTTTGATAAGAAATAATCATGGTATTTTTGAAACTTCTCTTAATCAATGCTACTATATGCGTAAAACTGCATAAAAATAAGGTACCTTTAGCAAAATATCTTTCAAATTTAAAATTAGAACGAAAATCACACAGTTGAACTCCTAAAGTGAGTTGAGCGAATTAAAAAAATTAAGTTTATACGTTTTACGGTTTCAACCAACTATTTCAGAAATTGGTTTACTGTGTGTACGCAGTATATAATAGCTAGCTGCCTGCGTGTACGAAATGTAGAATTTGTTTGCACCTCAGCCTCCAGACCATCTTACGGGCTACTTCATTTCTCCTGCAGCGGAAAAACTCATTTTGCAAGTTTGCACCTCGACCTTATTGTCTCGGATTATGTACTCCTTCGCTTCGCCCGCAGCAGACCGATTCGCTTCGCTGGACTTGAACCGGGTGTTTTATGGTATTTTACGTTTTGATCGATTTTGGGGAACAGACGGGATATAAGGTCGTGTAAAAAAACAAATTGTCATGCAGAATAATCTTCTATAATTATTTTCGTAGGTAAAACCCCAAATAGTTCCATTCTCTTATGAAAAATCTCAAAAAATAGCACTGAAACAATTTAAGGACAGAATTCAGGACAGATAACCGTTTTTGAACTTAGAAAGATGACTAACAGGGAAAAATTAAGAAGAAATTAATGTTTAAGTGTGTAAATTAGCCGTCAACAGTATAGGAGATAAATAAATCACAGTGAAACTGAAAGATTGTAAGAATGAAGCACAGCGTCCTTGTATTTTACAGAAGTATTACAGAATTTGCTCAGATTTACGATAATTTTTATAGTTGTCAAATATATTTGCGAAACTATTAATTGTCATAGTAGAAAAATGTGAAGAATTCACATTGAGTTATTTTTTATTAAAATATAATAAAATTGAATTAATATTAAAAAGTAAGATTATTTTGATTTAAGTAGGGGTTGATTTAGACGATGGACAGTGTATATGATTGGGTATGGGCAGTGTATAGCGCAAGTAAATCATAAGTGTTTTTTATTTAGGCTTGATAATATATATTCGAGACTATAAGTAAACGATGTACCACATTTCAAATAACTCTTATAATTTCGAATTTTCTGTGTTTTTAACACATACAATCAGAAATTCGCTTTCGTCGAGCAATCCTTTACGTTATAAAGACTCTAAAAAATGTTGGGATTCCTCGGCCTACCTTTTTTTTATCAGGAATGATTCCTACACAGATTTATGTTTCTCTCCGCATGCCTAATAGATTTTAATTTGAATGAGGGAAATCCCAAGCGTAACAACATACGCTAGAGATAACCGGATGCAGTATGACAATTAATTATCACATTTGGCGGCCTTCTTATTATTGTACGTAATTCCATTCGGAACGGGAAGACTTGACTTTGTTTGTACGGCCTTGAGACTCAAGGTCATGTCCGAGCAAACATTCATCTCTGATTATAAATCTGTACTCTGAATATGATTTATATAAAGGAGCTGAGAAACTTAGGACAGGAAAGATTTAGAACTTCGACCGCCTCTTGAAATAACGTTTAAAAACGCGAAATTGATTGTAGGGTAGTGAAAAGTTCCGATTTCAATTTCTCACCAATAGGTAAATATCTTTAGAGCAAATTTATTATTTCGAGTTCAGGTGCTAAATCAACTCCTATAAAAGCGAGTGTACGAGCGTACGTACTTACATACATACGTACGTACGTACATGAGTAACATTTAATATACAGCTGATTTCACCCATTGTAAACCCAGTGTATATTATAGTTTGAGGTTATGTTTACAACTTCAATCATTGATTTTTAATGACACCCTAAAACGTGTTCTGGGGACCATGATCGGTGCTCATTTGCTACTCCCGACCTTGGGTCTTAACTTAAGGGCCCACTGCAATAGCTCATTTTACCAATGGAAATTCGCTAAAAAAACTGTTACTTCCGGTTGTTGGATTTTGGCTAACGAACTCGTTTAAGCGACTTAGAAAACCAACGCGTGTACCAAATTTGGACCAAATCGGACGTGAAATGCTGCCTTTAGAGTGCGAACACTCTAAATTATATACTGGTACATTTTTTAAAGACTATCCAAAAGGTGTTCTAGAGACCATGATCGGTGCTCATTATACACTCCCGACCTAAGGTCTCATAAGAGTTGCTGCAATAGCTCATATTTCCTATGAAAATTTGATTGTAAGATTTAAAATAATTTAAAGATTTTTTACCAAAAATTTTTTAACGCCATAACACGAAGACTTTAATACAATACAAAGTTATACCACATGTAAATATTTATTTTTATACGAAGAGCGAATTACAAAATGAATGGATTCTGGGAGTTTTGTTACACAATATAACTCGAAAAGCTTACCGTTTAAATTAACCACATGGCACACAAACCACCATTAAGCTGGTTGGTAAACTCACTCTTAATTTAGTAGTAAAACAACAAGCACGTCAGAAGGTAACACTAAACTATTTATAAAAAATTGTAGATGTCATTTAATTTGTATTTCCAGAAAATTGAGTATGCAGAATTTAAAAAAAAAATGTGGTTCACTTGTGCTTCACAAATAATGCGACTTCCCAAATCTATTGCTTCACGTATTTACTTTATGACAGACTATTGAATGAATAAAACACAAACCAATATACACAAAATTATAATAATAAATTAAAAAGCAAAACACATTTTACAATTCTCTTAAATAATTATTTGCAAATATCACTTAATTTTCAAGTACTGTATAATAGACTCCAAAGACTGCAATATCAATTCTATATTAAAATAAGAGAGAAAACAATTGAAATACCTTCAAAAGTATATTACACATAAGTGATAAACCTCCTTCCAAACATTCATACACTCATTCCTACAACAGATTGCTGAATAGAATGATTGCAAGACTATGTGCTTCTTAAATAATGTTCATGAAGTAAGATTTTGGGATTTTCCAAATAAAAATTTCAACCCCAAAAATCTCGAGCGTCAACTAACTTAATTGCTTACAGTCAATTCCATAAGCGGCAAGCGGCACAGAAAACGATTTGTTTAACATTACGGTTCGGTGTAGTAGTAGTATACTAATATAGCCTACTGAGCATATTAGATCATTTTCTTGTGCTCTTTGCACTTATATCGGATGAATATACAAAACATTTTGCCAGGTAAGTCGGCACTCCTTTTTATAGGATAGAATGTAGCATAATTAAATCGTAAGAACGTTAATCATTGAGTTTGTAATATATCAGTTTTATAGTAAGGAATAATGTGGAGTAATTGAAGACGGAGGATAAGCGTATAGCACAAGCAAACAGAACTATACTCGATTCCACGTTCACCGTGCAGTACAGATCTTACGGGAGAATAGACATGCTACTACCATTACAGGGAACATCACGTTTATTGTCATGCGGGTTGCGTCAACTGACCGAGCGTTGCATGGGAGTTGATGTTTTTTAGTTGGCTACTATCGCTGAGACTGTCGTATGGATAACATGGCTTATGGGCGCTCTGAACTGCACGATGAACGTGGAATCGAGTGTATTTTCGAACCAACGAAAATGTTTTAAATGAACCTCAGCCAATCTGCACTCCTAATAAGATAAAAGAACAGTGATAATCGAATCAGTCGACACTAATTTTCCTCATCCCATTTTTTCTGTTATCGTTGTTTCCAATGTAACATGTTACAATGTTCCTGTAAGGTGGTTGGAGGAATCTTTGAGCTTCTGTTATGAAATACATTTGTCAAATGATCATTACATTTGACACTGTGTGAAGGGTTTGCTCTGTATTGGCTGGTCTTAATTGTCAGTTTTCAACGTCAGACGATACAGTTAACGAAGTGTTTGTTACAATTATTAATGTTTAAAGTTATAAGATAGAGTTGGAAGTTTAGCCAAGCTGCAATCAAATCGGTTGACATTAATTCCTCAGCTCATTTTCTCTGTTTTTGTCTCCAATGTACGATGTTTCAGTGTTCCTGTAAGGTGGTTCATGGCTTTGAGAGGATTTTAAGAAACACATTTGTCACGTGATCATTACCCATTAAATTTGACACTGTGTGAAGGGTTTGCTCTGTATTGGCTGGTTTTATTTGTCAGTTTTCTACGTCATAGAGGATACAGTTTAAAAACTGAAGTATTTAAGTTACAATTATTATTGGCCGAATGAAACAGTTTAAAAACAATTTACGTTCTAATAATAATTTAAAAAAATTGTATTTGCATCTCATCGTGAACAATAACTGCGCACTGGAAACTTTACAAAAATAACCATCCCATCCAGAGCAGGTTGTCTGACGGAGTGAAAAACCGGTTCCGAGGTCATGCCTCGGGGAAGATATCGGCAACGAATGTATAGCTTCTTATCTTTAGTCAAAGATCGTGCATTAAACTGTTATATCTGTGGTTATAAGAATATATGACTATCTAGTCAGAACTATGGAATATAATGTTTATTATCTATTTTACAATAATGTGTGTAAATAATATTATATGCAAACAACAATAACTTACAAGTAATACTTATCGTGCATTCTCTATTTAAGTGACGAATAATATCATCAAATGCACAATAATACAAACTAAAATAATTAAGTTTTATATCTAGTATTCATAAATCAGATTGTTTTAGGAAAACAATTTGAATATTTTTATTAGTATTACTAAATTCACAAACTACATTTTTACATACCTTGCCGTGTGTTTTCTTGGAAGTTTGCTTCGATTTTGCTAACATTTATCCTTAACATTAATGTTAAAATAATGGTTAAATTAACGATCCAGAAGATACTTTCCCACAAGAATAAACTTCTCTAGAAATCTAATCTAGTAGCTTTCAGAAAAAAGTGCACTGCTTAATCATTCTCTATACAGACTGGAAATGTTTGACGAAAAATGACAAGGCTCGGCAGACCCAGCCACCATCTTGAATTTCAACTCCCATAAGAGCAATGTTATTCGCGTAACAAGATTACTGGAGTAATAATAATTAGAAAAATATTCTGAATATGTCATTTTAAAGCTTAGGACAGTCCGAATGTGGATATCATTAATGTTTTGAAATGTGTTTTTAATTAAATTTGTTATTTGACTTAACACAAAATCAAAGTTTGCTATGTTTGTTCTTATTCAATAATGGAAATATCAAAATTGTGAAAAGCTCACCACATTTGAAGTTGAATTATCTTTCAAATAAAAGTAATTTCATTTGTGCTGAATTTGTGTTCCTACTCAAGTGTTTAGCCAGCACTCTTGTGGTTATCACATCAACTTGTTGCTCGCGAAAGAATACTAGAAAAATGAAATATCTGTTAATTTTGAATGTGTGAGAGAATTCTGTATTTAATAACACATACTCACATACATTGTCACGTGTGCGCATTTCAGTAAGTACGTTTAAAGTCAGGGTTACGTCTCTAACCCTCTAGTTTCTGCCTTTATGAAGCTATAATTGCTAGTGGAAGAATAAAACGCACACAAACTCAATGCTAGTAATGTATAGATCTGCCACTTGGAGAGCTGCGGATAACTCAGAGAATATTGTTTCATTCCTGTCGAGCCAGGGTGTACAATACCAGGGCGAAAAAGATATCTTATAGTTTACAAGAACGTTAAAAAACAACTTTTCCAATACACTGAATGTATAGATTAACACGTAAACTACAACTTGTAAACAAAAATTGTAAATTATCAATATTACTCCTTAAATGTTCTTGCTCATAAACAGGGGGAAAACATGATTTTTAAATAAATTTCTTAAAATCATGAAATTGTAGTAACGACTTTCGTTTTAAATTTAAATTAGAGTTTTCTGCAAAATTGACTTTTGTGGTGAAATAAAACACCAGATCACCATTTGCAAGAGCTTTAGCACTTAACAAGCGATATCCAGCTACAACTGTCTACTGGTGGATTTGCTCAACATCTTGCGGTGATTTACTAGATGGAATTGCGAACGCTTAAATTTGGAGTCCATGGGCCATCGTAAACATGAACAAACAAACTCGAAATTTCTTGATAAACTTAAGAAACATGGTAAGCTGAATATTCATTTTTCTTATGACAGGCAATGCAAATACTTTGGTAATACCTTTGATTATAGACCTTACACATATCCCACCTTATGAGTCTAGTAACCGTATTCTGTAAGGTGAGAGGCTATGGCAGCTCATTCTAGGTGAAAATAGTCGTACTACTGCATTTTTAACCACGACGCAATGGGGTGTTCAAGAAAACCTGTTCAGCTGTTGGGTTTTTTTTATTAATTTTAAATCAATCTGTTATATTGCTCCCTTTCTACTCGTAATGTACTGCCCTCTAGCGTTATACATCTCAAGTCGTATTGCTTTACTCTCCTAAAAAGGTAGTACAAGCTTCCATAAAATATACGGTATATACAGTTAAAAAAATTATATGTATGAAAAAATTAAGCGTAATAATAATGATATCATAGAGTTAGAGCTCTAGACACTTTACATACCGGTACAAAATAATAACATAACGTAAGAAACTAAAACAAAAATAATATTATGAAAAGACATTGAAATGTTTTCCAATGATCATTATACTGTCTATTTACTTCTTAATAGGCTATAAGAAAAACATCGTGAAACAAAGTGACAATTCAATTTACCTCATTTACGTAGTCATTATTCATTTTATTGTGAAAAGATAATTATAGTGTTATTTATTTACAAAAGTTTTGCATGGTTTTTGTATTCATTAATAATTACGGTAGGGAAATATCATATTAGAACGAAATATCATATTATTATTGTAGAGAGTTAATTGACAGCATTGATGATCAGGACCGGATCTAAAAATTATTGAGCACCTGCAAAAAAGAGTAAAAGAAGTATGTAACAGAGAAAAGCGAAAAGAATTAAAACTGCTAACCCGTTTAGACTAATGGAAAATATTTAAAACAATCAAAGTAAACGATAAAAAGCACTAGCAGAAAACTATGGCAAAAATATGCACACACAACATAAAAATGTTGGAAATGAATAAACTTTAAAGGGATAAGTTAAACAAACGTAATTCTTTTGGTCCGAGTTTTTTTCGGGCCCTAATCCTAGAAGCGCTGATTACATTTTCGGCTCTTTTGATTATACTACCTTTTTGTCTTTGCATACTTTTCAAGCTGTTAAAACTTGTTTATTGTCACTTGATAAACTACAAACCGGTTCTAATGACTTTTTAAAAGTTTATAAATATTTATTTACTAACCGTAAAGTTTTAAAAATAGTGTACACTGTTGACAGAGATGATAACGCAAAGAAATAAATAAAAAGTCACATTTAAGAAATAAAGTTCACGCCCAGTTAATTAACAAGAAACTTAAAATGAAAACAAATCAAATTTAATTCTGGTCTAATTTCTGTGCTACAATAGAAAATTGGAAACATTAGGTACATTTTTTATTATTAAATAGTAATTACTTAAAATACAGCCACTAGCTTAGTCTAGCTTAAGGTAGTTTTTGCTAGTATAACTAATTGATGAAACGTATTCAAACAAAAGCACTTTTAATTTCGACTGTAATAATACAATTAATTGTTATATTGAGAGTTTTTGGTTATCTATATGCTCAATGAACTATCAGTTTGAACACGTTATTTTAACTCTTTACGTAAACTTCAATCATTCCAGTGATATTTTATTTGAATGTATGTTTTTTGTTCATGAGGGGGAATGCATTATGCACCATCAGGAGACAAGTCTCCCGGTTCAACCTCTTTTATCTCAAGGTGTTGATGTCTTAAGGTGCGTACGGTACGAGCAGCGAACGAGCCTGCCAAGATCCTCTGTGGTAATGAATGTAAACAAACATGTGTTGCTAATCTGTACAGCTGTTTTATCTGTTATAGGGCTGGGAGTGGACCCCCGAACGTTTACTATTTTTACGCTTTAAAATTTAAATTTTGCAAAATTCTTTCTTAATGAACGTCTATGACCCCAAAAGAGTATACCTTTAATTTTTCGTATTTGTATCTTAAGTAGTTTTTGCTCTAGTTTGATTCTATGTCAGTCAGTCAACGCAGCTTATATATATATAGAATATAAATATTAATTAACTGGTTTTAAGTAATTTATATAATTTATTTGCTGTGACAAACAAAATAGGGTTTTGTTATGACTTGACTTCTAAATAACACAATAAAGATACCCCCGTTCTAAAAATTCGCAGAGTTACATCAAAGTTGCGAAATATTTTTAATTAAAGTTACATTTCTTGTTTCATACATACACACCCATACACACCATTTTCTGCCGTTTTTTTTATTTACATAATTATAACCACAATATTATATATTTTTTCGATAACTTGTTATAATAGCCGTCATTGTGCCATACCTCATACAATTTACACAATATCCCTTTCAAATCTTTTTAGACTAACCGCGTAGACCTAGTTCTGTAAAGGTTAGATCAAACTCAATACATCTAGTCATATACTATATAAGAACATATATCTTAATCACTTATTTTAAAACGGATGTTACATAAGCAAAGAAAAAAGTAAACCGTTTATATAAGAGCGACACTTGTTACTTTCAGCCCTCATTACTTCTTAACCCAGTTCCCACACTTGTACTTATTATGTAAGGTCTTTTTAATTCCATAGTTAGTGCTATTGTCTGTATGAGCTACAATTAGACGATAATTCTCAAATCATTATTATAAGTATCATGTTGATCTTTATAATCAGGTAACTTTTATTTAAACTGTTTTACTTCGAAGTGAAGTTTTTGTTGAATTTTTCGTGTATGATTTAGGCTTTGTAGGAAACTCTTGCGTACCAGTCTCGATGCTCGTTTTGATTTTATAGTTGGTCGTATTAAATTATGGTTTTACTATAACCATTTTATTCCACGACTGGAAGTATAACAGAAAGTAGAAAACAAACCTAGCAACCATGTGCTCAATAATCTTACTGTCGAATTGTATAAGTAATAATAATAATAATAAATACTTAAAGCAATCATAATCTCACAAAACTATCTCTAAAATGCTCACAAAAACATTATATATTATTTTATAGCCTCACAAATAATCTCTCCAAAAGCAGTTAAATCCCAACAAGTACACATTATGAATTAAATGTAATAATTTTCGTGAGATAACCGGTGGGTTAATATTTCAATTTAAAAACAAGAATAACTGTAAATTATCTTATTTTTAGCATTCACAGTTCTCGAGATCTCACAAGTATCTCTGGGACGAATATCCTCAAAAGTGTCGTTCCGCTAG
>JAGFPH010000134.1:634926-676345 GCA_018207615.1 Philaenus spumarius
GGCTGTTATAGTAGAGGGGAGAAAAATAGTATAACATTAAATTAGGAAAGGAGGCTATTATAGTAGAAGGGAGGGTAATAGTAAACAATTAAATTAGAAGATAAGGTTATTTTAGTAGAGGGGAGGAAAATAGTGTAACTTTAAATTATGAGAGTGGGCGACTAAATTAGGAGCTATTGATGTACTAGTGTGAATAATAATACTGTAATAAATATTTAAGTGAGAGAGTAAGTTAGTTAAGTAAAACATAGTGTATGGAACAAATTACATACATTCATTTTTAAATACTTTTGTATAAGATTTTTCTTAGTACAAATGTTCCGGTGACATCATTTATGGCATATTGTTGGTTTTATAAAATACTAATAACGTGTCAAATGCTTCCAAACACAAATTTAATTATTGAGGAGGCGCAACGTGGTAGTTGTAGTTTATAAATATTTTATTAATTTCATTTTGGATAAAATTATAAGACAACCGTTAACATCCGCCTTAAACAATTTGGAAACATTTAACGGATGAATCGCCTAAATGTTAAGAAAAGAGTAGGAAATAAATGGCAGGAATAAGAAAAGACATAAAGTTGTATGCAACAAAATATATCACAGATTATTAAATTAAAAAAAAAAAAAATAAAAACTAGAACGAATACAAAAGTTGTAATAGTAAAATAGATTTTCTATTATATCGAAAAAACGAAGTATTCATTAATAACAAATGATTGGCACATATTAATTACTCGTGAAAGATTTTGAATTTAAAATGTTGCGCAACGACAAATATTAAAAAATGCTATAAACAATGTTTGCATATTAGTTTTCCCTCAAAAATAACTTCATCATTCAACAATTAATTTTGTTGAATTACAAAAGAAAAAAATTCACATATAAGTTTGTATTAGTAGCTAGGACACTAGACTTAATGTCAAACCACAGGGCACTTTGATCAGAAATATAAAACACAACACATACATTTTTAGTTCATTTTAAAGGGTAAATTGGGTTTTTTATGATGGGGTTATGTTTATATTTTGTGAAAGCATGGTCAGTATACATTATGAAGGTTCAGATCAAGATGAAAACTATGAATTCGGATTTGTTAATTAATATTTTATTCTTGAACAAAATACAAGACTCCTAATATCTATGTAAATCCTTTTAATGTTCTTATCGCTAAACAATACTTAAATATATATTACATGTTCCTAATCACATAGGACTTTAGAACCGTGACTGTACCAAACTCTTATCACAACAACCGCAACAGGAATATTGTACAATACACATCAAACAATAACAACCACCTGAGTCAGTTTCACTATTTATCACACTAGCTAAAACAGTATTTCCGTCCGTCAAATCACAGTTAACAATTTAAAACTGTTTTTATTCTTTGCTTCACAGTACTGAAACAATACTTGAGCAAAGTTAAAAATAATCTCACACTAGTTACACAGTTTTATGTACACTGACCACACTAAACTAATATATAGCTATATACAGATGATAACGAAAAGAAAAAGAAAATAGGGAAATAACGACATGAAACCAGATTTATTTAAAAAATATTATTGTTTATGAACTATGTTTTGTTTATTCTTGGACAATTTAAATATATAATAAATAACATTGCACAACATTGTATAGCTTAACCTAGTTTAAAATACATTATTGCTTTAAAATTTGTATACAGGTCAAAAAGTATAATACACGGTGTATACATTTTCTCACTATTACGTATGCACAGAAACAGAGAAGTAGGTATGTTCATGATATAAAATTTTATCGATCAAAATACTTTCTACAGAGTGACAAACAGACTTTAATTAGCTTGTTCGACTCTAGTTCATCGTGCAGAGTTTTGTAATTAATTTACCCTCAACATCGTTCAAATATTCTGCTAACGTGTAGGCAATATTATAACAAATTATTATTAAATGGCAAGCTCTACATTTGTCATTACTCAAACCAAATTTCCTCAAATTTATTTTTACTCTTTATAAAATTTAAACATTTGCAAAGATGCAAATTATCAGGCTTTTTAAAAACTTTAACGTATTCCAGTAATTTAGTTCTACCAACCATTTTTGTGGTGTTTTCGTGCAAAATTATAATTGACGAAATATCAAGGTACAACATTTTTACAAATTTGGGCAAACGACGTCAGAGGCATTGTATAAATATGTTACAAATTCAGAAGTGTCAAACCAGAAACAAAATATAGTCACTAAATTCGTAAAGTACATCTATCATCAAAATATTGTTTTAATACATAAAGAATTGAAAATGAAAGTCAGTTTAGTAAAATAAAATCTCTTATCTACCGCGTCTGCATATTATTTTATAGCAACAAATATTTTAAAACAATTATTTTTGAACAGATCATGCCAACGGATTTATTTCAGTATTTATATGTTTAATTCTATTATTTGGTATTAACCACAGAAAGGAATTTAAATCCAAATGCAATTAAGATAAATTTATAAAGAATGTGAACTTTGTCTTCAGCTTAAAAGTAAAGAATAAAGAAACTACGAGGCGAGATTGAATCAGAATAAGAAGTAAAGCAAAAAGACTAGATGGAAAACTAACGCGAAGAAGTACATGGCATATCAAACTTAACACATTTTAAAAACCTAATTAATATTTTTTTCTATTGCATATTTACATTAAAATCATTGTAAAAATTACAATAATCTAAAATTAGGTCGACACTTTGTGTAAACTATAGGGAATGTATGGGTGCTGGGTTATATAAAAAGTGTACTTGAAAGAGTGTAAATCAGAAATTTTAAAAATAATACTATTACACAATATTTAAAATAATCTGTGGTGGTTGTGTTGAATTTATAACAAATACGTTTTCTGTTCTACTTTGTCTACATTTATCTATCTCTTTGAATATAATATATTTATATGCTAAACTATATATAATCTAATCGTGTTTTATATATATATATATTTATAAATCTGTATATTTTAAAAACAATCACTAAATAACAGATCTAAATTTACTTGTGCTTAAAGTCCTTCAAAAAATAAATTTGTAATTTTAATGACAAGTATTAGGCACTCATTTACATTTCATTCAAACATAATAAATATGATCACCCCTTTGGGTCTTATGATGTAGTTTTCAGGAATGTTTTTTTGACAAAATCCAGGTATTTAGTTTTAGTCATTTGAATTACAATGTACCACAAGAACGGTATATCGAAATTAAATATACCTATTCGAAACCTAACACCTTGCGGCCCTCAAGTTGTGGCACAGAGAGTGGCATGTTTGAGTATTTAAGAATTGAGACGTCTTTATACGTTCAATCTAAAATGAAGTCCTTCTGTACAGCCGTCTTAGATTTTTATAAATGAGTGATGATGATTTCATCGTCGATGTCGTCCTTTTCGTCGTCGGTTTCTTCGACGACGTTGTTGGCCTTCGCTTCGGCCGCTGCCTGGGCGGCTGCTTTGGGGTCTTCGGCGAGCATCTTCAGACGGCGTTTCTTCTTCATGTGTAGGATTTCTACTATGGTGTAACCGATCATCCCGATGCAGAGAACCACAAACATAACGTACAGCTTCATGCGCGCGCAGAGGTGTGTGCTGTAAGCGTAAGCGACGACGAAACCAGCTGATTCCCAGAGACGGTAGTTACTGAATGCAGCCTCTTTGTTTCTTCGGAAAAGTGTTCCGTACAGACCTGGACAAAGAAAATATTTGTTAGTTACATTTAAGAGAAAGTTGCTAATTAAATATCTGTAGTTAAAATTAAAGTTTTGTTAAATGACTTATGATAAAAACCCGGTATTACATTCATGTTTCAGGTAACATTGTTGTTGTTTGAAATGGCCACGCCATTCTAGATCTAGCTTCCCAATAAAGACCAGTTAGGACACTTACACAATTAACATTATAATCACGTTTCTAAAAAAAAAACTGAAAATTGAAAAAATTCTAACAAAAAAGTTGAATTAATTGCCAACGTGTTTCTATGTGTCAGCTGAATTATAATTTGTGATGTCATTTTGCTCCTTGTCGTTGAAGTCTGTTTGAAAGTTTTTTTCTGAGATTTGTTACTAATTTTATTATTCTTAGAAATATCTTTATAAAAGACATTTTATTTAGAGTGAAGTTCAAGTGTAATTTTTATTGTAAACATCCTTTTTATCTACGCTTATATTATTTACATACAGTATTTATTGAACAAAATACTGTATGCAATATATATGTAATGTATACGTATTAAAACACTTCCGAATTATTGATACATCTTCCCACCACAAGAATTTGGTTTAGTTTAGTTTAAAAAAGTCAGTTGGTGATAGGCCATGTTTTTTAGTTGTACTGAGTATCCTAGATAATTCAAGCTCTTAGAGAATATAATCAGCACTATGTGGCAAAGTGGTAAGATAATCAGCACTATGCAGCAACGTGGTAAGATAATCAGCACTATGTGACTCAAGGGTAAGATAATTAGCTATATTTAACAAAAAGGTATGATAACGAGCACTATGTGGCAACGTGGTAAGATAATCAGCACTATGTGACTCAAGGGTAAGATAATGAGCACTATGTGATTCAAAGGTAAGATATCAGCACTATTTAGCAAAAATGTAAGATAATCAGCACTATGCGGCAACGTGGTAAGATAATCAGCACTATGTGACTCAAGGGTAAGATAATCAGTATTATGTTTTATCGTGGTAAGATATGTGCAAACTTATCAACCTATAACTTTGATAACATGTTATCCCGGTGAATTGGTTATGAAGAATCGAATCTATCTATTAAATATATTTTCCTTACCGAATCTAAAAGTAGAGTACAAATGCTAGATTCTCAAAAATTCATTTTGATGCTAAAATACAAGATATTTTTTCTATAACTTAAACTCATACTTAGGATATGAGATTGAAAACATCATACTTCAAAATACAATTTCAAAGAACTAGCCAGAAAATGTATGACCTTGAAACTCAGGACCTATCTACTCACAACAATACATTTTTTAGGCCTAACTTAAAACACCACGATAAAAATAAACTCTCTGGGTTGGGGAGGTGAGAAAGGACATTGAGAGAGAGTGGTGTTTGTTTGCTTTAATGTACGTACATTCACATAAATGGAGACGTGAGTTAATAGACTAAAGCTGATTAATATTCCTTCTCTGTTTTCTGTCTACACACGTAATCAAACGTGTTCGTATTTCTAGGCGAGTCACATTAGCTTTGTCGTTAACACAAATTCAAAATATTCTACTTCGGTTTAAAAGTTCTGTCAATACATTATGTGCAATTCAATTTGCAAAATTGCAAAATTCATCATATATCTTGACGGAAGACAGTTGGCCATCAAGCCGGATCGTTTTCCATTCTATAACTTACGCCTAGAATATTAATCACCTTCTTTAGCAACTTTCTAAAGGTTGCTGACTTTACTACGGCGTCGTAGAACTAGAACTTCTCAGTTGGAGATCTTCCTTTAAGCCATTATAGGTCAACTGATTTATTGTATTGAAAATATGGAAGTTAATTTTGATTGTGTTAATTTGTAATTGGTTAACATTATATTCAATAAAAGTCGCGGATAGTTCATGGGGATAATTTTTTTAAATTATATTCTAATTTATCTCACAGAAGTTTATTTACAAAAGTTCGCAAAGAGTAAAAATAATATCTAAAAGATCATCGGATGTATGTTTTTAGACAAAAATTAAGTAGTAAGAAAATTAAAAATGCTAATACAATACGATATAATAAAAATTTAAGAAACAATTAATAGTAAATAATGCTTCAACTGAGGAAAATGAAAATAGTTTTGTTGTTTGTTAAGCTTCCTACTTAGGTAAATTGATTGCAGGTAAACAGCAAATTTAAAATAAAAACAATATCAAACACATTTCTAATTTCTAGAAAACACTTAAACCCAACAAGGGAGACTCTTAAAACTTGTGGCACTGATAACAACTGAAGAAGAAGATTAAATCAAATATCTATGTTTAATAATTAATTCAGATTTTTCATGGGAGGGACATATAACAATTCTTAAGGGAGATATAGTTCGCTAAGAAAATTGTATTTATTAAGTAGGATAATATGTCCAACCAAGATTTTCTTATATGGAGGCCTATATATGCGTTAGTGAGTTCTCGCTTGGGTTATGGGTTGAGTTGTTGGGTGGAGATGTCTCTCCACGCTCAAACTTACTATACTAATCCAAAAACACATTGTAAGAATTATTTCTAGAAAATCTCGATTTAAACACTCTTGGCTTCTTTTTTTAGATTAAAAACCCTACCGCTAAAACACATGTATATTTAAAAAATCCTAACCATATTCAGAACAATAGTCGCAGTACGTATTCTCTGAGAAACAGTAGGTTAATGCTAGTTCCAAAACCAAAACTGACTTTATACCGACACTCTTTTACTTTTAACGCTCTACGCGTCTAAAATTTAGTTTCATTACAAGGATTCATTGGCAGGGTGTTTAAGTGATGTAAAAGCATTGATTTTTTTGTTGAAGATACGGAATCTATCATCCAAATCGTTGAGTGGCGGTTGATTGATAGCGCATAGTTTTATATATTCTAATGATATATACAAAATTACAAATGTTTTCCCTTTTTGTCCTTTCCCACGCGTACTGTATTATTCTGTAGAATCATTGTGTCTAGTGTTAAGATATTTGATTTTATAAGGCTGCGACTCATACTTATATAATACCTGGCAGGTATTAATTAAATCATATTTTATTGTTTCTTTTTGAAATTTTATAATTTCAAAGTGTATAATTTTTGTTGTTGAGCAGGTTGAAAGGAGACAGTAACTTTAATCATTTTCTCGTTTAGCAGACAAAATAAGAAGTTGGAAATTTCCAAGAAACAATGCTTAGGAAACATGTATATTTGTTTGTTCACTGTTAGATTAAGATTTCAATTTATTATTATTTTAGGTAGAAATATTGACATCACTTTTCAAGCCAAGTAAGAAATGTTTTTATTATTTTATAAATACGTGTGTTTTATGGATTTGAATTCTCTATCAGCTGGAACCAATGTAAGGTTTCTGCTTTAAGTATATAAGGTGGTCATTCATCAAAGTAAATCTTTCTTCGGACAAGCTCGAACACGAGAAAATGACTAAGACACCTACACCTCAGAGGCTTTCTCCTCTGTCTCGAATATGTGTTGGTATTGACAAAAGACACGATTTTAAAAATTACATAATATTCTACTACACCATAAGGTGTCTTAAAGAATTATCAAACACAACTTAACAACAAATTCTAAGTTTATTTCGGAGTAAATATCGTGATAAAGCGCAATACGTTAAACATTAAGTTCACACTTGACTGAAATGACGTCATCGGGTTTCCGCATCAAGTGGCATACATTAAGCATGCTTTCAACTTAAAGCGATACCGAGTTTGCAAGCAAGAAAACATACTTGGTTTTATTATTTTCCTATTATTTTACATACAATTTTAAACAAATAACACTCTGACAAATTATTTTGAACTGATAAGATAAAAACAACAATTAAAGTTATCTGTAATAGATATACGCATTTTGTTTAACTTTAATATATTTTTTTTAACCTGCATTACCAACACTGGACTCATGTTCCAAATGTATTGTACGTAAGTTTCAGCTTTCTTTTGTTAAAACTTATCCCAATGCATAACACATCAGACAAGTATCATCTAAATCAGATAAGTAGTTTTTTAATTTAATTGTTTCACACATTCAACGTCCAAATACAACTGTAAATATACGAGAAGAAGTCCTGACTGATTGTCCATAACCAACTTTCAACCAAAACTATGATAGACAGAGCCTTAAAATTTTCAGCCTAAAACATACCACTATGTACAAGTGCACTAAGAAAGATTTTGCAAAATATTGATTTTATGGGTTGAAAATTGTCAAAATACCAACCCAAGCCCAGCCATATACCATATAAAACATCTGATTTGAATCAACAGTTTAGCAATACAATTCTAGAGGTAGCCTATACTGAACCAACACATGTTTGTTGAACGCATTTACATTCATTACCATAGCAACCAACTTAGCAAATTTAGTTGCAGTTCATAATTTTTCACAACCAAATTTGTTTAGATTAGGTAAACAAAATAAAAACAAATACAAACACAAAATAAACGAACAGGGCTTACTGTATATAATTCAAACATCTGTTGTTGCATATTACAAATAAAACAGCTGATTTGGATCATAAGCTGAATACAATTTCAGGCCAAGCCTATACTGAACCAACACGTTTCTTGGAAGTTTTTAGATTTATTGCAGGTTATTGGTAAATTTATAATCAGGTAATTATTCTTCTAAGACCAACTTTTTTTGGTTAGGCAATAGCAAACATAAACAAAGAAAAAGGCCTACTATATCACAATTCAAACACTTACCACTATTAAAATTATGCCAATTTTATTTTTAACTAGGAATATTTGACCAGAATGAAATACTGTACTGCTTTACCGTATCACATTTTTTTATATGTTACTAGCTGGCCTGATCCGGCTTTGCACGGATAGACAAATCAAAGTTAAATGTATATTAATAAAACAAATATATCAATAAATATATTAAACTATGTATTTCTTATGGGGATTTTTAGTAACTTTGAACCCCCCCTCCAAATCACCCGTAAAATTTCGAATTTTTTGAAAGCCTTTCTTATCGGGCACCTAGGGCCCTAGAGGAAGCTACATAGCAAATTTCATTTCAACCCGTTCGGTGGTTTTTGAGATTTCGAAATGAGTGAGGTAGTGAGTGGTATTTGGATTATATATATATAAGTATAGATAATTTGATAATTCCCTCTCTTCTATATAAAAGCAAAAACTCTGTCCTAATTAATCGTAATTCCCCTGAAAATATCATAGTATACAATAATCTGTTTGCATTTGCTTAGCCGCGAGACGTCACGTGGGTTGGAGCCCTCTTCTTATAATATATACATACATGTACATTTGAAGTGTTAGAGTAATTGAACAAGGTTTGTAGGCATTCAAGTCCTGCGATCGCTTCACATTCTACTCACATGAAATTAGCTAATTACGTTCATTAGCTAGGTTATGTAAGACATTACGATTTCTTTTCCGTTTGTAAAACAAAGCAAATTTCCTGAAATTTCTCTACTGATGTAGTAGAATAATCTTACAATTTATATGACTGGTATAATTACATCTGCACTAGGCTTATTTATACACAATCAGTGGAATTTATTTCCAGAACTATCTGGAAAGCAATTACTCCTACTGTAAATTATAGAAATAAAACAATTTTTTTTAATAGACGATGCAAGATGGAGTTCTCGGAATTCGCACAGTCGTTCAACTTAAATGAACGTCCAGTTGTTGCAATTATTAGGAAACCCCAAGATGGATGTAGCAATACCATAGTTGTGATGTGTGGACATCTTTCAGTAAACAGTTCATAGGAGAGAACGTTTTATGAAGTAATGGTTATTAAATATTAATTGTAACTAGTAAAGGTAATTGTTGAGAAAGGTAGGGATACCTGACCCACGCTTTCGTCCGGAGGACTGTGTGTGGAAACATGTTAGAAGGTGGTTTTGTTGACCTAATACCTTTACACTACGCGGGAGGAAGAGTTATTTCAGGTGAATAAATTCTTGGAAAACATTTTGTATGAAGTGCTTTGCAGTGAATAATGAACTGTGGATATGGTACAATTTTTGTCCCACTGATTGACAAGTTGAAAAAAATAAGTAAGTTCAATAGTTTGTAATTTTCAAACACACACAAAGAGCAACTCTAATTTTTCGCATATCTGTGTCTGTTATTTCTTTGAACGAATATACAGTTTTTGTGCACAACTTATACACTTTATCGTGCATTCTCGTATATGACTAGGGGCACCGTCCCTGATCGCTTCTCCCACCAACCTCGACTGCGACCCTCGGGGTAGCCAATCCAATCAGTTAATTGTATACTCTTATATTTTCACGGAACTTACAATTAATTGAGCGGTGATCTATACCAATGAATACTTAAAATAAGTGTTAAGTATTCATTGCCTATACATAGCGAATGTAAGACAGAGATGAAATAGACACGACGAACCACAGTAATAAGGCATGCGTTGTAATTTCATCATAAATATTTAAAATAATCATATTAACAACTAAAAGAAACAATCTAATATGTAACACTAGATGTTTGACTTATAATACATTTTGTTTGCTTTTACCTAATATAAAAAAGTTTGTGTGACGATTAATTACCTCATTCTAAATTTTCCAAATTAGTTTCAAATAAACGTATTTTGGTTCACTGTAGGCATAACCTAAAATTACGTTCTATTTGATCCAAACCAGCTGTTTTATTTATAATATGTAACAACAGATGTTTGATTTGAATTATAATAAAGTAAACATTTTTCGTTGATTTTTGTTTGTGTTTGCTTTTAGTTTGTAAATCTAATTTAAAAAAGGTGTTGGTTGTGAAGTATAATAAACTTATTCTAAATTTGTTAAGTTGGTTGCTATGGGAATGACTGTAAACAAATATGTGTTGCTATGCATTTTGATCCAAAGAGCTGTTTAATAAAAAAATTTCACACATCAATTTTTAAACTTTAAAATAAAAAAATTGCAATATTCATTCTTTGTGTGCGTCTATGATTACACAATAATATACCTTTACCTTTTTTCTATTTATATCTTAAGTAGTATTTCCTCTAACTTGATTCTATGTCAGTCGGTCAGTCATTCAATGAGGACAAACCCTCTCTTATATATGCCTATAGATTATTAACTTAATCTGTATGTTTTAAATTTTTTTAATGAATTTAAATAGTCCTTTTACTACATACTGACAACAAAAAAATATCCATTTAAAATAAACAAGTTTTCGGCAATGGTTTACTGATCTTCAGTCAGGTCAGCACTAAATTACAATATTCTTTGCTTTCTAAATATTTAAACATACGACAAAATACCAATAAAAAAGATAACTACAGGAAATACAAACTATAAAATAAAATTTGCACCATCACTTCGGAAAAATATGAATATTCTTAAGGTAAAAATATGTAAAGTTTTGTCTATTAAAACAAATTAAAGTACTTTTTTACCATCAAAATTCATACTAGTTTAAGTTTGCTAATAAAATAAATAATTATGCTATTGCAAGTTAAAAGTTGTATACGCACATATGTATAGGATTTTATCGTTTAAAAAATAATTTAAGTGTTAAAAAAATGGGTTTAAAACTGTAAAAAAGGTACCCTGTAGTACCTCAAGTAGAGTACGTAAATAGTAATTTTTGTCTTAACATATTTATTTTTTGACAATAATCTCTTGAAGAAATGGCATGTTAGATTGTTCGAACCTGTGCCAACTATGTTTAAATTTCTAACGGAAACTGCACTGTAATCTCAAACTAGGTTTACTCAACTATTAATGGATTTGATAGGCCTATACTAAAAAACTATTTTTACCATATTCTGATATAAGAGTCTGTATTCTGTTTTATGATTTATAAGTCATTCAACGAATAGACATGGAAAGATATACATAACAATAAGCATGAATAACCAGAGAAACATTGCGCCTACAGACATCTGGGCAAGGTAAACCGTGGAGTTATGTTAATATGGAGTTGCAACAACCTCGTTCAACTCCAGGAACTACCGTTCAGTCTTCAGCTTTGTGCTTGCATCGGAGTAATGATTCCAATCTCGTAATAAACAGCTACTTGGTCACTCGATGGTAAAAAGTACTTTGAACCACTTACTTGGGATTCGACCTTGAAATCTGATAGTTTGGGTTTTAGTTTTTAGCAATTTAAAAAATACCAAAACAGGACCGCGAAGTATAAAACATAAATTGATACTCTTGCTGTAAACTACATTTTTGTAGTAAATATAATCGAGCTTGATTAATAAATGTAGTAAATGTTATTTCTGAAAATAAAATACAGAACAGGATTCTCACAAAAATAAGTTTAATGTTCAAACACGTTTCAAAGACAAAGTAGTCATCTTCAGTGACATTTGTGCTACGACTAATAACTTTATAAATTAGTTATAATTTAGTTGTAGCTCAAATGTCACTGAAGATGACGACTTTGTCGATGAATCGCGTTTGAACATTAAAAGTATTTTTGTGAGAATTGTGTTCTGTGATTTAATATATTTTTTTAAAGTACGCATGTAATATAATTTAGTTATAATTGTATTTATTTATTAGTGGTAAATTTATACATAGTTGAAAAAGTGAAGAAACTAGTAATATTTTAACTAGCAAAATTCGAGCTTGTATAATCACTTAAAGTTTCAGTTGTCTATTTTATAAATCATCTGTGGTGTGTAAAAATGTGCATGATAATAGAGCTGATTTTAGAGCTAAATTAGAAACAATTTTATATAAATAAAGGTCCGGAAACGTTTAGTTTCTGTGAGTTTTTTCGGAGATATAACTTATTCCCGGAGCAAATAAATCTTCGGTAGGCCTACTGAATTTTATACACTTAAATTTATAGTTTTTCAAAAAATGTTATATATATCCCTTTAACGTTTACAAACTGGTGGAAATGTTATCTGTTTCACAAAATAGGTCTACAAGATAAAGAAAAAATACACCACTCAAAATGTTTAGGTGTTCTTTTTTTATGCAAATAAAATTGCATATTCACTTTTATTGAAAAATAAATGAGACATCGGTAAATGCTAATCGCATTTAATAATTTAATTTAGTATATTACTAGTTTTGATTATTTTACGTTTTATGTAGGCCTATAGTTTAGCATTATCCGTCATTAACAAAGATACAAATAGCAATTTTCAAAATAAAAACGTCTGAAATTATAAATATTTGTGTCAGGAGGTTTAACTCACTTCAGACTCTGAAATTTTAAATTTAATTACTAGAAAAAGAGATACATTTTCAAAGTCTCTACTCGAGCTACAGTCCGAAGGTTAAATTGTTCTTCTACCAGTGAACTCGGCTCGGTAAACGGAACGTAGGCTTAGTGGTCAGACAAAGAAAAATACCAGTTGTACAGTCACGTGATTAACGTTTAGTAAAAACACGACAAAAAGTACAAGAATTCTAAAATAGGAATGTTCACCGTTTTGTTTATAAATAGAAATTGTTAACGAAGCTCTTTTATGAGGATTCCAACTGAATCGGGTCGTCGACCGGCGTCCGGTTTCAACAAAGATAATGCTAATACAAGGTCCTTTTTTACAATCTGGTTTCGATTGGCATCGGTTTTTGTGCATGTTTATGTTCTAAATTTAAGCCGTGCCTTTGAGTGTATATATTAAAAGTAAATATGCATCTTTTATTTTAATCGTCTCGTTAATAAGATTAGGTGAAGATTTTATTATAGTGTCAAGGAAAATTACATTTTTAATTTTCCCATTTTCTTATTTCTTTATAGGTAGTGTTTAACGACCACTATATGGTACGCATTCAGAGTGTCTTTTTTAAATGGTCCACCATTATTATCTTGTAAACTATAAATCTGACCGAAAATAATTTCCTTGTTTTTTTGAGAAATACATTTTTTCTTCTCATTTTAAAGTACAGTTTTTAATGTTTTTATATTGTAAAAAGGCGGTCAATTTTCGAACTTATTATAAAACAATCTGTATTTTGTGATGATTTTGGATTTGACAAGTTATTTCAAGATAAAATAAAACCTGAACACAGACACTTTTATTTTATCTAGTTACTTCCTCACAAGTCAAGCTCATTGTTATTTATTTAAAGTTATTTTAAGACTTTTTTGTTCTTGGTGTTTTTTTTATACGACTAACTCTTTAAAATTTAGAGGTGTATACAGTTTTAAAAACACCCTAACCGAGCTAGATATTTTTCTATGTAAACGTTTTCAACCAATGAAAACGCGCTTAACACTATATAACAGTGTTTAGAGAAATAACAGAGATTATTCTGCACATTTTGTTTTTTTACACGATCTTTATAGCTCGACTGGTTCCCTCGAAATCGATCGAAACGTAAAAGTACCCGGTTCAAATCCACGTAAGGGATTTTACCGTGAGGGCAGCTTCTGATCCCAGGCCGCAATGTCGAGGTGCAAACTTTCCGTTGCGAGCGGAACGAAGTAGTGCATGAGCAGGGGCTGGATTTTGAGGTGAACAAAAGTTATACTAATATATTTCATACACGTAGGTATTTAGCACCTTCGTAGACCAACTTTCCAAATAGTTGGTTGAAACCCTAAAATATATAGGCTACATTTAATTTTGCAAATAATTTAAATGTGTTGTAGGTTAATATTTAATTTCCCGAATAATTTAAATGTGTGGTAGGTTACAATTTAATTTCCCCAACAATTTAAATGCGTAGTAGGTTACAATTTACGTCAACGGTTCAGCTGCTTGATCAAATTATTATATTATTAAATCACCGCTCTTTATTTTCGGTATTGTTTTTTTAATTGAAGTTTTAACAATAGAATGGAATACTGTATGTGAGTTACAAGAAAATGTCCTAAATAGAAACACTGTACCTAACGGCTAAACTGAAAAATAATAAAATAGTTTTTATAATAAAAACAACAAGAAAACACCACAACATCCAATCTATTCCCTCGTAAAAGCCAATTCAAGTCGGCATTTGTGTATGAAACCGATTAACCGTTCTCGTTAAATATAACGTGGAATAAAGTGATATAAGTTGAACGTTTAATTATTAACTATCCGCGATGGCAAAAACAGAAGTCAGCCATTACAAGTCAGATTTAATTATATACTTTGCCGGCCAATTTGTGCGAACCGACAAGTCAAATCAAATAGCTGAGGTGAATGATCCCGTCGTTCTATATGTAATTATCAGCGCTTTCTACCTTCTGTTGTAATGATAGACTGAAAATGTTGTACATAATTTGCATGCTATACACGTCCCTTGCATGACTTGACTTGACTTAGTCGAATCTGTGGTTATGAGTGTTGTACAAAGAAGGTGAGTGTCTGTGATAACGTCTGTTTATGTAATTAGCCATAAAATATTCAGAATTGTTTACTGTGGACCGAGTTGCAGGGTTGTGATTGTACGTGAAATTAAGTAGTTTAGCCACATAATAACATTTTAAAGCTTAATTAGTCATGTATAAATAACAACAGAACACAATTTCTCAAACGCATTTCGATGACCAAGTCATCTTCATCAGTGATGGTTACAGTTGCAAACTTAAATCTGACTCAGTAATATGGTTCTTAACTATATTTAGGCAGAGTCTTATAGTAGGGGCGTGGTCTAAACATACGACGACCAATGAGAAAACGGTATGGGGATATAAAAGATGAAAATAGTATAAATAAATATACTAAATAGGAAAAGAAACAAAATAAAAAACAAAAACAAAAATAAATATTTATTTATTATATATATTTATTTTTGATGTTTTGTTTGTTTTTATATATATGATTATGTTTTTTTTTATATTTTAAATCAATATCCCCATAGCCTACTATTTTCTCATTGTTTGTTGTATGTTTTGACCACGCCCCTACTAAGGCCTACTAAGACTCTGCCTATTTATATAGTTAAGAACCATATTACTAAGTTAGTTATAAGCATTGAAGAAATAACAACACTTGTTGTTTCTTCAATGTTATAAGTTAGCAACTGGTCATCGAAACGCGTTTGAATATTAAACGTTTTGTTATAAGAAACTGGTCTGTTGTTATTTATATAGTGATTATTTCTCATAAGTCCAGTTCAAATTTAAATTTTATTAATTAACCATTTTTATTACGTTTTGGAGGAAAATATATTTCAGGGTGCAGACTAATGGGACAGTTTCTTTTATACAGATGTCGAAAACTAGTTTATTTATTAAAACTACTTACATTTAAACAGCAGTAAACGAACTATCAATTAATTATTTCATACATTCGGATTATAATCTTTCCATACAGAAAGTACAATACGAATGCCTAAATATTTCACGTTATTATATGAAATTTAAAAGCTATTCAATCTACAACATCCTAAATTTGTTATAGGTTTTGAAAGTATTGAAAATTAACACCCTAAAATACACCAATCATCAAATTTGTAAAACACTAAGTGCCTACAATTCCTTAACCAGATTGTTTATACAAAAAGAATAAAGAAATATTGAAATTGAGTGAAGGTTCCATAAGCAATTATTAAACTGATAGTCATTGTAGAAAATTGGAGTTTTTTTTATTTTTTAAATTTACTTTTGGAACGAAGTTCTTTAACGCGGGTTGCGGTAGAAGTTAACAAATAGAAAATGTAATGCGTAACGAAAAAAGTGGTATTAATTGGTTGCTATGGCAATGCCAAATATAAAATACGAGTGACAAAAAAGCGTTATCAAATTGGTTGCTATGGCAGTGAATGTAAATATTATATTCAAGAAACATGTATTTTGGTCCATCAATTTAAATTAAGAGACTATCATTCCGTCCGGCATAGTTCAGATATTATCGTCAAGCGCTGACATATATTCAATAAACATAAAATGTTGGTTCATCAGTGCAGGCCTAACCTAAAATTATTGTGCGTACATTTAATTTATTTTATCTGCCTTAACTGCAACATACATACAATAATTTTAGGTTTGGCATAGAAAGTAATTTTAAGTCTAGGATAATAGTAAATAATTTTATGTTTATTGAATGTATTTACAATGAATGGACATTTAACTGAGTTTATCATCTTAGCTTTGATGTTATAATTAATTCTAGGCCTACACCTTTATTATAATAACTTGAAACATATGGAAACAGTAAATATTTGTATAAAAAACAAACTAATAATAAACGGCAATTGAAAGATTAAAATTATGTGTGTATGTTGCCGAAAAGGCGTGATAAACTACGTTCCTGGCGGGGGTCCCACGACCTCACACATTTACTTTTTTTATTTTTCATGGCTTCACCTATTTACAAAAAGTGTCCATGAATGTTCTTTCTGTATAGTATCTGGTATTCTGGTATTTTTTATATAAAAAGTTAATTCCACAACTTTTACCATACATTTTTTATATTGAAGCACCAGATAAATCTAAAGTACAAATATAAAGTATGCAGTAATATATTTTAAAATTGTAATAATGCTCGTGCTGACTGAAATATAAAACTAATAGTAGGCCTAATGTTTACATTGCAAGTAATTACAGTACTCAAAGCACTGTAAGATATTACGCAAGTCATACGATACGTCTTCGCTAACTCTTTAACATGATCTGGCAATCTGTTTTGAAGATGCGCAGACATGAACACTAAATAAACTCTAATAAGCGTAAAACCACTCACGACATCCCTGAAGGTTTAATTTGCTAAAATCTCGCCATCGCGGCGTCGTCGTTTCTCCGCTGAACGTATTCAGAAAGGTTACGCCGCTAATAAAATGCGAAGTCCATTAAATACTATTTGCCTTCCCTCTCGCAGGGTACTATTACCCATGACAACGTAACACGTTAATAACAGCTGTTCCTCTGTCAGCTGTTGGCATATTTCAGATTTCTCCTTTATTAGGTTGTACTCAACCGACTGTCAGCAAATTGGCTACAGAGGTCAACCACACCTCCACTCAACATCCATTATTTTGTATTTCAGCACATGGTAAGGAATTGGGACGTAATTATAAAAATTTCGTTTGTTTGAATAAAAACAGAAACTGAGATTTATTTCAATGTTGGAGGCTCTTAAGGATTTTACAAAGTTGTCTTGTTTGTGCAAATAACTAAGCAAATATTAAATCAAGAAAAAGTAAGGTAAGGTAATGAAGAAGACTGTTTGCATTAAGCACACTAATAACTTCACTCGAACCAGCGTATCATTTAGAGATTATATTAATAACAAAAATACCCTTGGAGGAAATGAATTACGCACGAAAGTAATACATGTTTATCACTTTTCTCAAAAACTTCCGATACGTTATAGTTTTTCGTTAAGGTATATAAATACTTTTTGCAGTATTTTTGAAAATAGAATTTTAGCATTATTTTCTGGATAATTTTGAGAAAAATATAAAACATAAGTTTTGATATCAACTCCTATAAAAGCGAATGTACGTCCGTCCGTACGTACGTGAGTAAATATAAAATAACAGATGGTTTCACCCATCATCTGTAATATTTAAACAAAACCTAGTGTAGATTATATTTTAGGGTTATGTTTACAACTTCAATCAATGATATAATGTCTTGTGAAGTGGACTTTTTTTATATATGAGTTGTAGGACATTATAGTAGAAAAAATTTGCATCTTGGGTAGGTGTCCATAATAAAAAAAATGTTTAGCTAATAACTTTTAAGTTACAGAAATAATAACAAAAACCATTATGTTTGTCATTAAAAAAGGATTTTTTTTGTTTCTTGAAATGTTTTTGTAAAGTTTGCAACTTTGTAAATTTACATTACAAATTTTAAACGGCCACCATTTTGAAAATATTTATGAAAAAACATGTTGGTTTGTTGTACATTGGTAAAATATGTCATACCAAACATGTACCAAAAAATGTTTTTTAAAAATATACATCCAAAGTTATTAAGTATTTTGTACAAAAATAAAATGGTGAATAACTGAAAAACGAAGCATTTCCGAACCTATGTTTATATGAACGTTTTTACTTATTTTCACTAGTGGAACACGTCCGGAAAGTTTCTCTGTTTCTTCCTGAATCACTCTGTATAAAACTTAGTACATAGTTAAAACAGAAAATTAACGGTTTTAAATATGCAAATTAACAGATACAAATTATAAAGGCGAATATAGCTATTTATCTTTAGATGATATACAAATTACACTGTTTATATTTTAATAGCTACTCATTTACAAGGACTATCATTACTGTTGACCTACATTAGCGTATTAAAGTTGTCATGGGGAAGACTAGCAAAACCTACGTCAATGTATTTGTATTGTGTATCGCGTGATGAAGAGTGAATACATTCACTGTAGCATACTTCCGCTACAACGATTAAATTTAACCTTTATATTTCCGAGTTGGACATTGTTAAAAGATTCATAAACAATAATTAATATCCGCCAGTGCATCTACAGCAAAAAAAAACCCGTGTTCCATTGACGTGAAAATACAATATTATACATTTTATAAATGTTGGTCGGATTAATAGAATTTGCGAATCTCAAGCAAGTGTTTTTATATTCAGGGTGACTTATCGAAAACTTACCACCTCTAATGTTTAAAAGGTGGAAAGAGATGTGTAATATCTGATCTCGGCACAGTTTGGTGGGACCATAGAAATCCTAATGCTATGTACTACAAGCCATATGTTTACATTAAACATTTTTGAGTGGGGTGGTAGGACAATGGGTGGGAGTTTTGGGATTTTGTAAAAGGGTTTTCTAAAGTTCAGCTAGACGGTGAATAACTGTCCCGAGGTAAAATGTTGCGTATCTGTTTACGTTTTTTTTAAATAATAGGCCTATATAAAGTTATAAAAATAACTTACAAAATAACATTTTTGACCGAAGGGATGAAAGCGACGGCCGATTTTTTTTACCACGGAAATTCATGGTTTTGAAAGGGCTTTCAGTTGGTGTGTCATAAGCTATTACAAATTTTTGAGATGGAGTGGTAAGAGGGGAGGTAGGGTTTTGGGATTTTGAAAGTAGCTTGCCTAAGATTCCACCTGACGATGAATAATTGAGATCAGATTTTTCACATATTTTTTCATATTACTCTGTATATATTACGTAATGCATATTATTATTATAATTATTGTTACAGAATTTTGTTACTGCGTTAAGGCAACAGACGTAAAATTAGTTACGTGACTATTTGATATTCTGTTACTGAAATGGGTAGACAGAACAGCAATATGGCGGATATAAAATTAGTTAGATAAATATAAGAGATATTTATTGTCTTACTGTTTATAGTTGAACGCATTGCTCGTAGTATTCGCTGAAATACTAAGATCATTATGTAAAAATAACCCTTACTGGAATAATAAATTGAGTTTAGATAAAATGGAGCGAGCGTGGAGCATTACAGTCTGATCATTTATTACTAGAAAGCTATATCTAGAGACAATCCCTTAGAGAGAATGGTTGCTCTGCAAGTTCTATTCTTGTCTTACAACCTGACGGGTTAACAAGTTGTTTCTACGGAGAGTTTAACGAGTGGTAAAGAACGTGGTTCATGACTCACTGAGTGCTGTTACAGGAGAGAAAGAGAGATTAATGGGGGGGGGGGGGGGGGGGGGAAAAAAAAAAGAAGGAGGGGGTACATTTTACTTGATAAACATAAATCTTGAACTATTTTAACAGTTCTTACGTTGTATAAGAATAATCTAAAATATAGCCTTCGTTTTATAAGTCTCACGTAAAATAAAGAGACTGCTATTTAAAACACAATAGAACACGCGAACAATAAGATACAAGGTTTTATCTGATGTACAATTTACATAATTTCCATTTATCACAAACTAAGATATAGGGAAATCCTGTCTGTAATTTGATTTATTTTGGAATATAAATATTCAGTATTTGAACTGCGTCAGCTGGATTACATATTTTATTACAACGGCATACTTGTTACATGATCAAATATGATTGCAGTTTTAACTATCAGGTTTACTAAAGTATGTGTTAATGCTAATGACAAGTTAGAGTTATCGATGGCGCCAAGACGGCAGAGGTCGAGGTGTTTACGGAAGTGATGTTGTGTTGGGTTAAGACATGGTCTGCAGAACCTTTCTCTCCTCGGGCTCATACATGGTCTACATTGGGCGGTTAGAGAAGGTTAACTTAAACGCAATATTCCTCACAATAATATTGCAAGTTAGATGTTCATACTGTGGTGAATAAGAATAAGAAACTCAGCTTTATCCAGTATTTAAAACCGTATAAAAGTGGTCATTAATTTGGGAAATATGGTAAATCGTTTGGGAACTATTTTCGGTTTAGTTATTAAAATGGGTTTAGCCATTATTTTATGGGAGGTCTTAGCATACACTATAATGGCGGATAACTTCTCTACTAGATCATCTATATTTTGTAGTAATTGTGGTTTTGTATCTAATTACAGTATTACTAACGTAAACCAATACAATTAATTTCAATTAATAAAAAAGGAATATAGGTCATGTAATTTCCCCAAATAATTTAAATGTGTGGTTGACTACAGTTTAATTTCCCCAATAATTTAAATGTGTAGTAGGCTACAATTTAATTTCCCCAATAATTTAAATGTGTGGTTGGTTCTCATTTAATTTCTCCAATAGTTTATAAGTGTAGTAGGCTACAATTTAAAATTCCCTATAATTTAAATATGTGGATGGTTCTCATTTAACTTCCCGAATAATTTAAATGTGGAGTAGGCTACAATTTAATTTCTCCAATAATTTAAATATGTGGTTGGTTCTCATTTAATTTCCCAAATAATTTAAATGTGTTGTAGGTTACAATTTAATTTCCCGAATAATTTAAATGAGTGGTAGGTTACAATTTAATTTCCCCAACAATTTAAATGCGTAGTAGGTTACAATTTAATTTCCCGAATAATTTAAATGTGTGATAGGTTACAATTTAATTTCTCGAATAATTTAAATGTGTGGTAGGTTACAATTTAATTTCCCGAATAATTTAAATGTGTGATAGGTTACAATTTAATTTCTCGAATAATTTAAATGTGTGGTAGGTTACAATTTAATTTGCCCACTAATTTAATTGTGTACTTGTCTAATATTTAATTTCTCCAACAATTTAAATGTGTGGTTGGTTCTCATTTAATTTCCCCAATAATTTAAATGTGTGGTTGGTTCTCATTTAATTTCGAAAATAATTTAAATGGGTGGTAGGCTACAATTGAATTTAACCAATAATTTGAATGTGTTGTTGGCTGTCATTTAATTTCCTCAATAATTTAAATGTGTGGTAGGCTACAATTTAATTTCCCCAATAATTTTAATGTGTGGTTGGTTCTCATTTAATTTCCCCAGTAATTTATGTGTAACCCAATTTCGATTTTTTCTTAAACAAGTTTGATTCTTGTTTTTCATTTGAATTTATTATTATTTTACATGTAAGATTATTATTCACAGTAATGAATTATTTTTATTTATTTGAGTATGATTTTGTTAATCAATTATATTCTTATGATAAATTTTGTGCCAGCAATCGAGGTTATATATTTATTGATATTAAAATATTGTATCTTTCAGATATGTATATAAGACAAAATTAATTAATTAATAAAAGAATTTTTATTTTATTAATATTTTTCAGAGAAATTCCTGAATAAACTAGGATTAGCCTAGATAAAATATTATTTTGAAGTGTACATAGTTTTAGATTGATTATTATAGTTATGATATTTAAATTCTACGAATCTTTGTAATTAATCCTTTTTAGAGCAACGTATTCTACAGTTAATTGATTAACCACGATTGATTTTACTTAAATGTTATTTGCATATCTCTATAACATTGAAGGTATTATTAGGTTATTTTCTTTTTTCTACTTAAAAAAGAGTTAGGTCAAGGTGCGATTTATTTTTACTGATAAAATATTTAAAAAATATCAATTGGTAAAGATGTTGAATTTATTTCACAATTTTAACTGTTGAATTTCCAAAAATGTAAGTCTTTACGAAATACTAAACATTGGGTTTGTTTCTTTGAGTCTTTAAAAGTAATGATAACATAGTTCAAGCAGGTGTCTAAATTTGCATGCGGAAGTGACAGACGGTACTGTTGTTCATCAGGTCACCCATTCAAATAGCGGATCAATCATTAAAATCTTCGACGACAATTGGACTCCCTAAGGTAGTACATCCGCAAAAGTTCGTAGGTCGTCGACATTTTGAATTAGAAATCATTTATTAGAAGGTGGTGAAATTATTCTATTTTAGCGAGCATCGTTTGAAAATAGTTTAGCTTCATTTTACATTAAACACGCCAATGTTATTTATATTCAATTAGTTAGCATCAATCTATTGTTTACCTGGATATAACATAATGTTGTAGCAGTCCACCGTAATGCATATAATATAGTGAGCATTCGAATCAGTTTATAGTCATGGTTTAACTTAAGCTCCACTATATCGCACATAAAGAATCTAAAAAAAATATATTTTTTCAATCCCCAGTATTCCAAAGACAAGTTTTGGAAGGTGGACATGGTTTTCACAGTAATTTCAAATATAAACATATTATGTTGTTTTATCATTTTTTTAAATACAAATTTTGAAAAATATTTATTACTTGGTCCTTAAATGTGCAGCATTTTTTGGGTTTTGTATTTCTATTTACTATCACTGACAGGTTTTAATCTAAGAAACTTAAACTGTACCAAACATTTTTAAACAATGTCCAGGAAGTTTTAATATTGTTTGAAAGGATGCACTAGTAACTGTGGTCAAAATTATAACCACTAATTTTATTCAATTACAACCTTTAATACTGCAAGTGCTATGCAAATTATACATTAATTTCAAAACGAAATATAAATTGTTTTCTTCAAAACTTGTATCAATGTCATAAAATACTGAATGAAAAGCAACTGTTAGCTTTTGTAATAAAATTGTTGTAACAATTTCGTGCATAAATTGTACAAAAAACAATCGCCAACATTGCGGAATAAAATATAAAAAGCGCAATTCATTTTATTGCTTACAATAGTTGAAAGGAGGTGCGTCTTTAAGAACACCATAAAGGCTCCGTGTATAAGAAAACTTTTAAAACGATTCAGAACAAAATTATTCTTTTGAACCATCATAGTTTCTCCTTAACTTTATTTTAACCTACGTGTTTTTTATTGAGGGTATGGTTTACGTTCTTTTAGGAAATTCATGAACTAAAACTATTACCTACTATAAAAAAGTACTTATTTATAATTTAAAAAACTAAATAACTTAAACTTAACATAGGCTTAAAATTTTCGAAGCTCGCAATGCACTGTGTATTGGAAATACTACCAATACGGGGGTTGGCGAGCGAAGCACGCAATTTACTGTGACTCCCACTACGGGATTAACTAAATCTTGTCTTATAAAAAATAAAAATGTTGAAAACAGACTGGCCGAGAGACGCTAGCCCAGTCTGCTACAGTCGGAAGCCCCAACACAACAGGTTGCGTAGATGCTGTTGTGTTACTGACTATTAATGCAACGGTGCTATTCACTGCTTTCCACGTTATGAAACAAAATGACTTAAGGGTCGGCTCTACCTGTCGGCCATGTTGGTTCACACTCCATAAGACCAATGTTAAATTAAAATCCAAATTTTTCCTTTATTTTTGATCGGATAATTATGAACGATATGTCATTTTAAAGCTATGGCCAATACGCATGCAAATGGCTTTTCCAAAATTAAGAAAAACATTTTGTTTAATATTTATTAACAATTTAAAAAATTTATTTTTAATATTTTTTTATGTTGTCACTATTAATTATAGCGAAAAAGTACCAAGCCATTTGCATGAAGAATTTCGTCCCCAAGAGTTTGGTATTTTTTTTAAAACGCTATTTGAACAATTGCTGGTTTTAAATGGATTTAGGCTGAGCAATGTCCGTAACCTACTGCCGCTATAGGGTGACTTTAAATATTTTTTTACGTTGTAACTATTAATTGTAGCGAAAAATTACCAAGCCATTCGGATGAAGAATTTTGTCCCTAAAAGTTTGGTATTAAAAAAAAAACGCTATTTGAACAATTGCGGGTTTTAAATGGATTTAGGCTGAGCAATGTCCGCGTAACCTACCACCGCTATAGGGAGTCGCAGGTTGCTTTCTGTTTTACTAGAGCCGACCCTTAACTATTTTTCACGAGGTTAATTTTAATCGACTTACCGTTCACTTGTGTCTGCCATACTGCATCCCCAACACCCCAGAGTCCGGAAATGGTGAAGAAAATTAGCGGCGAATTAGGATGCGGCCTCCAGTGCAAGAGGACTCCGACGAGAGCCGCGTGGACCAATGCACCAAGGAACATCAGAGGACTTCTTCCAACAAACTTCATTATAGAACCGAAGAGGAGAGAACACAACGCGTTCACAACGCCGAAACATATCATGACGTATCCTACTGAAGGAATCCCAAGAGCACATGATACGTACGCCTGTAAACAAATGTACATAGATTACATTGTTTGTTTTAAAATATATCAGTGTTTAGGAGAAGATGTGATTAGAAAAATGTATTGTATTAGTTAACAATATGTATTAAACCTAAATAAATTTAAATATCTTTAGTAATTTTCACAGTACGTTGGTGTGAATGTTAAAGATTAAAGATATAATAACATCCAATACAGATGAACTCATTGCAGTATTTAAAACAATTAGCCGTAGGTGTTATAAATGTCTAGTAATTTTGTTTGGTTTTTATTCTTTAGGAGCCACACACAGGCTGTTTCCAAACTCTATGCATAAACTTCAGGATACTGTTCCTTGGATCAAAATAAAGAGGAAATCAAGAACAAAATATATTCCCAAAATAATAATTTTTTCTGATATCCGCCATTTTGTTTCTTTTACACAAAATAATTCATATCTAGTAAGAGGTTTGACCGATTTGTTCAAACTTGGAATGAAGTTTAACTTAACAATGATATATTTTTATAAAAATAAACGATTATATCCAATCATGCGTTTCAAAATGGTTAAATGTTAACCAGAATTTCCCAAAACCGTACATTTGAACAATAAACCCTTTTTGTGTGGCTTTTAATTCCATATCAGATGGTGTACAAAACAATCGGATGAAAGATAATAGTTAAGTTATGTCTAATAATTGGTTTGTTCAACCCGGTATCCTATGCTAACATAGTAAACACAACAATATGGTGGGTACGAATGCTGTTATTGCAAACAAATAATGTAATACATATTTTAAATTGTTTGATGGTTGGGAAAAATGGTTTGATGGACAGGTTGAATTTTAGCCGCTTACCTCGACAGAATTGCAACCTGCTACCAACAGCCGTGCACCATAAAAAGTAACATGTTTACACTCGATTCCACGTTCACCGTACAGAGCGCCCATAAGCCGTGCTATCCATACGACAGTCTCAGCGATAATAGCCAACTAAAAAACATAACTCCCATGCAACGCTTGGTCAGTTGACGCAACCCGTGCGTACCATAAACGAGATGTTCCCTGTAATGGTAGTAGCATGTCTATTCTCCGGTAAAATCTTTACTGCACGGTGAATGTGGAATCGAGTGTAGATAAATCTTTGGTCAATTTAAAAAATGTGGTATCTTTAGATTTTTTATAAAAATATCTTAAAAAAGTTACAATTATGATACAATTAGGCATTTTAAAGTTATTCCTGTACAAAGTTTTTAAATGACCACCATTTTTGTTTTGGATTTTGGAAATATTGATTTTTTTAGATTTTCTAATTGTTCTTAATCTGTAAGAACAATTTCAAAATTATACGTTTAATTTTTTGTACAAAAAAACAATACATGAAAAAAGGCGCCTTTCGGACGATTTCAATGCAATATTTAGATTAGCTTTTGGTCCGGAAACAAAGCCTTAAAATATTGGTAAAGATTTCTAAATCACCCTGTATATAGGATATATCTATGGTGCTCAAGTGATAATAACCGAAAAAAGTTTTAAGAAATAAAAAGGTTAAAAGAAGGATAAATGGGCTTGACCAGTCTGCTACAGTTGGAAACTAAAACACATTTGCGTGGGTTCGAACCTGGTTACTGGTGTTCGGTTTATTTGCGTTACACGCTACTCCCCTAATATTTATTAGTATAACTGGCGTAAAGAAAAAGTTAAGACAAATAATTGAAATTAAGACCATATATTACTACACACTGTATGCATTTTCTCGGTCTAGATTGAACGCGTGAATTGTTTGGTGTATTTTAAATGATGTTAACAGTGTGCAACGCCATGTACGTCTATCTTCTAAAACCAACAATACTTTGCTAAGTAAGTTAGTGCTGCTAGTTAAATGAAAGTTATGATTTTAGCACATGAGTTATATAAATATGCCTACAATCTTAATATTTTTGGAAACTAACAATGAATTAACATATTGTAACATTTGTAACGATAAATATTGTCCTTGATTTCTGAGACGATATGTTTAGTCAAGCAACTGGTGTTACATATTATATTGTTTCCTTTAGCTGGTTATATCAATTGTTTGCAATGTTGATTATTGATTTTTTTAAATATTAATCGTGAAATTACAACGCATGCCGCAATTCGAAATATTGGGGATGGTAGCGTCTATTTCTATCTCTGTCTTACATTCGCTACGTCACCGCTCAGTCTTCATTTCCGTGAAAATATCATAGTCTACAATAATCTGTTTGGATTGGCTTTGCCATTGGCCGTCGCCGGGGTTAGTGAGAGAAGCTAGCAGGGGTAACAATTGTTATCTGTTCAAAATTGTTAAATGTTAATAAACTATTTATTTTGATGTTAGTAATTTGTGACTAAATTACTAATACTATAATTTTTAAATATTTATTAATACTTATCGTAAGTCATATTTATTATAGTTCATAAAATAATCGTTTCTAATGATTTACAAATTTAGGTCCTGTCTAACATAGGAAATTATTTAAAGAATTCAACCATACGGTTATTTATAGATATGTGTGTGCTTTGTTGAGGAATCAAAGGGTCAAATTTTATACAAGCGGTGATAAATTTACACAAAGCATTGTTGAGCTGGGCGGTCGCAAACGCCCATGCAAGAACTTTCCTGGCTGGGTTGGACATTCTTGGAAGTGGCCTTGAAGAGAGATAGTAACTAGTTTAGCGGATCGCGAAGGCCGCAACTGCACCCTCGTACCGTCCCGTGCAAAGCAACGTGTTTTTCCAACAAACTCGAGCGAATTTATTACAATTCATAACAATAATGTGTTTCTCTCATGAAACATAGATGCTGATTGATGTGTGGACAAGAATTAGAATGTATATAATCTGTTATTACTTAGGTGTGGATATTATCTTGGAATACATCACGAATACTATTAGAATTAAAACGGATGTAAATGTGTTTGATGTTCGAAATACCGTATTTTATATAATATCGTGAACAAAGAAATACTGTGTATGTGAATGTACTATGGTGTTTTATTTTATGGATAAAATTACTGTTAAACTATTTATGGCAAACACAGAAATTTCAACCCTTTTGTTTTCCTAGAATTTAAAAATTTTCTTTTAGTAATAATTCTTTCGAGTACATTTTGTCAATTTATTCTCAGTAATAAAGATTTACTTTTTATTTTTTTAATTTTGTCAGTAATGGTTCTTTTCTTTGCCTTGTATTTTGTCTATCTTTAATGCTTAAATCGTTAGTCTCTGAAATAATCTTTGTTTGTATTGTGTTTTCACAATTTCTTTACAATAATACTTTTTTGTTTGTTTTATATTTGGTCAATCTCTTCTCAATAATACCTTTTTGTTTTTCTTATATTTTCTTGAATTTTTTATTAACACTTCTTTGTTTGTATTCTAATTTGTCAATATTCTCTCAGTAATGCTGCTTTTGTTTGTATTATATTTGGTCAATCTCTTCTTAATAATACTTTTTTGTTTCTCTTATATTTTATTAACACTTCTTTTGTTTGTATTCTACTTTGCCAATATTCTTTCATTAATACTGCTTCTATTTGTATTATATTTCGTTAATTTAATCTCAGTAAAACTTCCTTTGTTTTTTTTTTAGTTTGTCAATCTTATCTCAGTAATAACTATTTTGTCTGGTCTTGTATTATGTTAACCACTTCTCACTCAATAATACTTCTTTCTTTGTATTGTATTTTGTAAATCTACTCTCAGTAAAATTCCTTTTGTTTAGTATAATACTATAAAGCTAGGAATGAAGTATCAATTTTCACTTGTTACACAAATTTGAATCTTGTTTATGCAGCACCGAATCTTAAGTTTACAAAAAAGTCAACAAACATAGGTTTTCTAAATACACCTTTCCTAAATGCTTCCTTTACAAACTAACTTAGTACTAACATTTTATTCTATTTTTGATTCTGAAAGATTTTGCTTAAAATCCTATTATAAGATACTGATTACAAATCAGCTACCAATTAACCCACAAGTTGCTTATTTGTGGACTGAATCGAACAAAACTATTTCTAAAAGTTGTTGAGTTTGTGTTTCTAATAACGCATCTGCCGTTGATTTTGTTGTAAAACGTTTACTTGAAACAACGATGACGAAAATTTAAGGTTTCTTAATCGAAGACGGAATCACATGAGCTCATGTTCTGAAAAAAATAGGGTAAATAATCAACTAAGAAATGACTTGACATTCTAAGACGGCGTGGTTATGATAACTAAATACTCTGGTCAAGTGAATTTGAGTTTGTTTTGTTGCATTTAAAACAAGGAGCTTTATTTCGGTGTTTTTAATTGCGGTTTGAGATATTTGGTTCAAAAACACATATTTTAAACTACCCTTCTATAATAGAGTTCGAGTATTGAACGGTTGACTTTGATGAAATATATTTTCACAATGAATTAAGTTTTTACAGGGGCCTACAGTATTTTTTATAAATTATTATAGTGGGTTTTTACGTAAGAAATTTTTATGTATAGGTGTTTCAAATTAAGGGATTATATTTATTAATGGTAGTTCCATTGTTTGTGAAGGAAAGGAATTAAAAAATATATATTTGTGTACTTGTATATTTGATATTCGTATAACCTGGATTAAAGTGGATGTTTAACATATTTATGTATGCTAATAACTTAAAGGAGATAGCAGATAAAAAAGGACAACACATATCGTAAATAATCTTCGAATAGCAAAGTAACTAATTAGATTAAACTGTTATATCCGGAAGTACTTTCTATAATTATTCCAATTGTTTGGTAGAATGCAATTATACTTTCATTGGTGACTATTAATGTCTTTTCCATCTATAATGAAAGGTATTTCCTGTAACCATAACAACGGGTTTAATTTTAATACAAGATCGAACTTTACTTTCATCATATACTTCCTTTATTCATACTGCTTTTCTTCCTGTTTGAAATTAATTGGGACTACCCTCAAACGTACCAAAATATAGCAAAATAGTATAGCAGTTTAGCCGTGTATTCATAGTTGTTTTAATGATTATATCAAAAGTACATTTTTAAATCGGACTTGCTGAACCAATTAAGAGGGTTTTTTACGTCTCTAGCTATACCTAATAAACACACATTAGAAGCTGCCTCCACGGTAAGACCTCCCACGTGGTGGATATGAACTAGGTACTTTTGTGGTATTTTACGTTTATATTAATTTTGGGGGATCCAGGCAGGCTACAAGATCGTGTAAAAAAACAAAATGTGCAGAATGATCTCCTATATATTTTTGTTTTAGATGAACCCCAAAAGTTTCATTCTACTTCTAAAAATCTCAACAAATCGTCAATAAACGTGCTTTCGTTTGTTGGATTTTTTGGCCTAGCTACTTAGAAAACCTACCTGTGTATTAAATGTGGACCAAATCGGAGGTAAACTGCGGTCATTAGAGTGCGAATACATATACAATACAATTTTTAATTACACCCAAAACGTGATCTGGGAACCATGATTGGTGCTCATTGACCACTCCCGACGTTAGGTCTCACCATAGAGTCACTGCAATATCTCATCTTTCCTTGGGCTGTTCGCTGATAATATATTTTTATGTTTTTCTATTAGACGTTTACTGCTCTTCAATAAATTGTGAGAGTATGCAAATGAATCACATCTGATGTTTTCAACGATCAGCTGGTATTTGTAAAGAGCAAGTTTGCATTTATATTATTACAAGGTTTTAAATGTTGATTTAGTGCCAGTGTCAGTATTATAAAATAGTGATTAAAGTGTTTTGTAAATAGTACTTAGAACATTCATTAAGTTTGCTAGTAAATCAGTTGAAAGCCGAGGATTAAAAGGTCATTGAAACCCGTACCATCTCGGATACATACGGTTTTATTAACATTACCTTAAGTTTATTGGCTTGCTTTAAACGAGCATTTGTGTTTCACAGTTGTCCAAGGTAGATTTATAACATAGCTGGGCAATAATTCTTTCTGCAGAAAAAAAATACTTGGGAAGCGATTCAAGAATTACGGCTGTTGCCGAGTGGAAGCGGCTGTGTGAAGTATAAGCGTTAGAGTTAAAATAGTGTTTCATGGATATATTTGTGCTTCAAAATAAATGTAAATTTGGCTAAGGAGTGTTAAATCAAGAAATATATTACCGTATACAAAAACATTTTAAACAATTTCTAGAAGTGTTTCACATTTTATTTTTTTATCTCATATTTATCTTTTGTTGTTTACTGTTAATATTAAAAAAGGGTATGCATTTTGAAAAAATAGTATTCTCTGTGCAAATAATTATATATTTAAATAATTTTGTTTATAATAATAGTTATTATGGATTTGATTTCTGAACCTACAAAGGTAAATATTGTAACTTTAAAAATATAAAGACATCTCTTTAAATTTAAAAAGATTGAAATTGTTTTATGTTTTAGCACAGTGATCACGTACAGCGGTAAATATGGGTTAGTTTGATATAAATGGTATGGGCGATTAGCCAATGAGTGCACGTAAAATATTTTAGAAGTTTAATTTATTATGTACATTGTTGTAGAGTGTCAGTAGAGGAATGTGTAAGTTCAACATAGTGCTCATTGAACTTCTATTAGACTATATTCTTTAATAATATGAACATGTACAGGTATCACAAAAAACCTTAGCGGGATTTTCAGGATTGGATTTTATCCATTGAAATAAATGAAAAATATAACTTCGAATTCGCCTCAGTTTAGTCGAACTCCTGCATTTTTTTTCTACAATAACTCACTGTAACTCCAGGAATAGATAATCTATTGAGTTATGTTTAATTATGTTTTCAATTTTCGTCGATAACTCGTTTATCTTTTGACATAAAGAAACGAAAAAAATGTTTGCCTGTAGTTAGAAAATAACAATATTTTGCCTCTTGTACATTTTAAAGCTTTTAAAAATAGTAGACTTTAAAAATTTGTAACGCTATTTTGAAAATTATAAAAATGAAATTTTTGTGTTTGGTTTACTTGTAAATCGTCATATATACAAAATGCTTATACCAAATTTGATTTCAATATATTATCAATTTATGGAGTTAGTGAGTTTTTGTAAACAAACAAAATGATGGATTGCGGCAACAAATAGATGGATCTAAACATACTGGACATGTTTTATTTATTTCAATGTATGAACTCCGATCCTGTACAGTCCACTAAGGATGTTTGGGCCACCCTGTATACCTGTCAAATACCGAATGTCGACACAAAGATCCTCTAAAACAAAGAAAATAAATCCACGTAATAGTTGACACCTAGTGTTCTAAATCCCTTTTCCCTGAGCCATATAAATTGAAATACATAGTTGTGGTTTCAATTATCTGTAGATGGTAATTACTGTAGAAGCTTTAATTTAACAACAAATTACATAATGTTTAACCTGCTGAAGGAAAATGAAGAGACGAGAAGCTAAAACAAGTTTATTCTGAAGAAATATTCTAATCGCTGAAATGTGCAATTATTCTTATCCGTTTATGAGAATATACACATTACAAATAACGAAGAAGCAGTAATAGTTGACATAGGAAGTATAATTACATAGAAAATAATTAAAGTAGGATATTGTGTTTCCGCTTATTACTGAAAATATTAAAACTGAAATACTGGTAGAACTTGGACGAATAAACATTTTGTTTGGAATTCCTTGCATTAGTATTTTTAACTTAAAACAAGGGATTATGTTTTACAACTCAAAATTTTTATTTAAGACTGATTCTATTTAAAAATGTTGATGTAGGAAAATCACAAAAAAACTGCTATCCTCTCAGGGTCAGATTTATTAAGGGGGCCAAGTAGACAGCGGCAATTCCCAAAAACATATATTTTTTAAACTTTTGTTTTCAAAATAAATATATAAAAATAACAACATTAATAACTTATTCTTGTGAACAATTTAAACCGATATTATTGTGGAAGTACATTAAGTTCCTAAGTTTTAACCTTGTGCAGTTTGAGTTTCTGAAACGAAAATATTTGCGCACTTTTAAACTTTGTCACGTAAATTCTGCCGAATTATGACGTTTCCAGAGCAAGAAAATTGAGCCTTGTAGGATTATTGACATTTAATTATGAAAAGACTGCTGTGTTTCTTGTCAAAGAAAAGACTTATTACATTTTTTGATCATATTAAATTAAAAAATAGTATTTCTGTTAACATTATTATATCATGACGTTTGTATTCATTTCGTTATTATTGCAGCTGTTTGTTATGTGTACAAATTTGACTTAGTGTTTGTTCCTTTTGATTGCTTTTTACTGTTTATTATGTTTTTTACTCATCATAGTATTATCCAACATTATCATTAACAGTTTTATCAATTTTCATATTTACAAAATCCATCGTACATTAAGTATAAACTATCAATTTAGTCGGTACAAAATTCTGAAATTTGTCATACTACGTTTCTCCACTATTTGTTTGACCAAGTCAAAACTATCTGTAGGAACAGAGATCACTACCTTTTTCAAAGAAGTTGTTTGATTAATAAAAATGTTATCAAATTCAATGTCAGTCAAACATTTCGAGATGGTTTTAGTAGCCTCTTAATATATGCGCCAATCAAACTAAGCTATGAATATGCATGTATATGAAATATGCAAACAAAAGGGACAGAATGTTTAGACTTTTATAACAAACATAATCTGCTAGAATCAACAAACGTGAGCTAAGAATATATTTGCAATATTTGTGAATTTCATAAAATTATAAACTTCGTGTAATCTAAATAACAGTGTATTCATATATCGTCGTGATGCTGAAAGCAGTCTAATTGGTTCCAAGCACAGCAGGTGGCCATATATTAACTTGCCTAGCGTTCTACCAACTTGATTTGTAACGTCTTAAATAAAACACACGGAGTAATAAACATATAGTATAACAAATAGAAAGTTGTCGGTAGCTCGATTTGTTTGTCGCTTGAACTGAGCATTTCCCTACGTCTACGAATGTACGGTCATCGCGTTTGTTTGCTGAAGGAGAAAGTTGTTTTCCTCGCGAGGGGCCAAGGGTCGCCGGCTTACTCAACTCGCGGAATTCTGCGGAATATACATGTCACGTGACTATAGGCAGAAGGTAAATTGCAAATGGCTATGGCCTGAATTTTAGCCATTAAACCTTCATCATAATTAAACCTAAGGTCAACGCCGGCTTTGACAACATCTTAGTCATGTCTGTTACTTGATTGACTTAATTGAGTAATGGTCTGTACCAGAAGTTGTTTACTAGTTAATAGCTAACTCGCTTGTTATTTCGTAACTGTTTTACATATTTCTCACTTTACAACTCGATTGTCCATTGTAAAGCTGTGAGATTTCTCTCTTAGTTAATTTATTACTTCTGATTGTGAATTAAGAGATAACACATCATCATGCCTTTAAAAATATTTCCCATTGTTAATTGAATGGAAAATTAAACTTTTCTTACAAACCTAACCAATTACAAATAATTGGATTGTTCTTGAAATCTTTTGTTTTGTCTCGCTGTGAGCATTGTTTTAACAAGGACTGTTGTTGGACAATACGTTCAATTTAAAGTTAAAAGCACAAAATACTCTTTTTATCATACTGCATTATAAACTGATGTTTGTAATGCATGCGTTAAGCCATCTTTATTTGATTACTCTTTATTGTAATCATTCACTACTTGCTCAAAAAGTCAGCTGATTCAATAACCAGCTGACTTCTTTTTGGTACTAGGACCTAAAAGTATTTTACTGTACTAGGATCAAAAAGTATTGACGTAAACAATGCATTGCTGTGCTTTAAAATTACAACAACTGTAACTTCAAAAGGTTCAGCTGTTTAACAACTGATAGTAGCCTAAACAACAACTGCCGCGCATGGTTAAATCGCGTTTAAAATACGTAGCAAATTAATAATGTAATTTAATTAATTAAGTGTTCGTGTGATTTTAGTGCAGTATGGTAAAAAGTACTGTTCATAACTTGTACCTAAAGTGCCTTTTGGCGCTTGATCGTTTTTTTATGTGCGAGACAACACATAAAACCACGATCACGCACCAAAAACATTCACGTTAGGTATTAGCATTGACTATATGCTTATATAGTCAATGGTATTAGTGATGAAATATACTATTAAGTTAAACAATTTTTCAGAGAAGATTGAAAAAGATTGAGTGCTGAACCCTACTTGGAGATCGCATTTTCATATGCAATATTTAATGTAATGTACACTTATTAGATTTAATTAAATAAATTAAAATAATATTACAAGTACTGTAGGTGTATGACCTCATTGACTGCACAATGACTTTGAAAATTAAATGGATTGTTTAAAGAAATATATATCTAACAATTTAATTAAATAATTAAGTTTTTATTGTACATAATGGATTATTAAAATATGCAGAAACATTAGGAAACCGTTTTACATATAAATTGGTCTATAAACACATAATTTTCTCTATAACCACCAATTTGTTTATATATATATAAAAAAAAAAAACAACTATGGAAATAAATAGCATATTTGGTTCAAATGTGGTAGACACATTAAGTGTGTAAAATGGCTCCAAGACATAAGTTTATTTTGTATTATTTTTTTAAATGGCGGCTATTCAAAATTTGTAACGTTAAATAACTAAAAAAACTATAACTAAGTTATGAACTATTTATAATTACAAACTATTAAATTATTTTTCTGTTAACCAGAAAAAATTTGAGGGAATTTTGTAAACCAACAAAATGGTGTATTTATTTTTCTGTAGATAAAAAAAAATAAAAGCCGTAATTTCTTGGTAATTGTCTACAAGAGCTTTATAGACAAAATTATTATTACAAATGTTCATAACTGTTTATTATGTTTTAGGTTAGTGTAGGGTGTTGTAGAAAATTACTAAGATATTAGGTTTTAAGTTGATAATACAATTATTATCAGTTATCTTTCAAAATAAGGTTATTTTACTATTTTTTTACTTTTATTTAATATTTTATCCATTTTTATAGTTGAAAATACAGGTTATAAAAAACTCGTACATAAAAAAAGGCAGATATGCAAGAAAATAAGCGTTTTCGGACTTATTTTTATGTGAGATATTTTCTTTATTTTGTATGTAAAATGAGCCACCAAAGTTTCTACTTGTATTATTCAGAAACAACTCACAACTTTTTACGAAGGGAAAGTAGGCCTGCATATTGTGGTTATTGATCTAATGAAGTTTGCATGGTTAAATATGTGGGATTTGTAATAGATTTAAAAAATATGACTGTTCATAAGATAGTATAATAGTTGTAGATAGGGTTCATTTCAGTATGCACCTGTGAATATCAAGGTTGGCGACCTCTGGCTTACAGTAATCACAAAGTTAGTTATATACAAAGTGATACTTTTTGAAATAAGTATTATTACAACAAATTACCTGAGTGAAATCAGCACCGATGAAGGCTTGTTCCATGCCAATCCATACTGTAATGGGAATCAGAAGTTGTTGATAAGGTTTCTTCAATTGGTATGCCGTGGCTGAAAGCAGTTGGATGCCACTCAACTCTGCGCTGTCCGCCTTCCTCTGTTTCTCACCATACCTGTAATCATTCATAGAAAGGTTCACGTTTATGTGCTGCATAGTGTGTTCAAGAAATTATTTTATACAAATGTATTGTAATTTTATAAATATGTTTGATTTACTTCGAACATATTTTCAAACTGTACTAAAACACTAATACATTATCTGTTTCGAGACCCTCGTTCTCAACTTGGCGAAAATAAATAAATAACATTACCCAACAATATCCGACATCGTTCTGTAACTGCGTTCTAGTCCTTTAACCCGAGTTTAACGGGTTGACCCTGTCTGGAATCTTTTTAAAGTCCGAATCGCTACATCTAGATGAAGAGTGTTTCTTGTAGATCATTTATCTCGTCACGCGATGATTGTCATTAATTCGAAGCAGAGTTAAACCATTGCTTAGTTTAGAAATAAAAGACAAACATTATAGATACCACGGATGGTCGTGTCGTTGGAAAAGTTGATTTTGAAACCACAATAGCTTATCGTAGTACGGTCTTTGTAAAACTGAACTATATCGAAATCATTTGTAATTTTTGAATATTTAACTAATTTTCTCGATAATAATACAATTTGGTGATTTGAGAAACTAACATGATCATTATTTTGTCTATAACATGTTTTAATTTTGAAAATATTAAAATAATATATTTAAAAAGGTGAATGATGACTTTAGCCTGTATATAAATCATGAGTGTTGCTATACACCATTTAGCGTTCCCTTGTGTTACGTGTTATAACTAAAAAACGGTTATAGAGAAGTCTTTTTAAAACTTTTAAATGCTCAAATAACTGACATTAGAAGAGAGAGCAGGGTATTTATTTCAAAAAGAAGTGAAGTAGAAAAAATGCCTACGTAATATTATCTGGTAAAGTTTTCCCAAAATAAAAAATTTGTTTCAGTTAAAATAACAATAATTGTTTTCAAACACGAATGTATTTGCATCAAACTGTATTTATAAACTTTGTACTTTTACATGCCTTTAAAATGTCGTAAAAACAAAGGTACTAATAATTGACATTTTGTTATAATTCATTTTTTAATTAACAATAGCAAACCATGTAGATTTTTACAAAATTAGTTTTACAAATTCACAATAAAACACGAATCAATTTACTAAAATGTTGTTTCGAATGCAGGCAGGCAGGCTATGCAGGCTTTAAGCCAGTCTATAAAGTATTCAATAAGTCAAAGTGAAAGTAAATATTTAAACTAATAAAATAATAAATCGAACCTTAATTTAATGCAAGTTTGAAGCAAATAAAGTGCAATATATTTGTAACTAGGGGAGACCCCTGCGTGCTCCGCACGCCAACCCCCAATGGAACCTTCTTAAAACATATTATGTTGTGTTTTATTTATAATAAAATGCATAGTTGCAAAGATATTATAAATTCCACGAATAAAATTTTATATGGTATATTTGGATTGCAGTTTAACCCATATGTCTAATTTAGATGGCAGTGAATTAAAATAAACAGTATATACCACAGCTGTGTTAGTTTAATAGCAGACAAATGTTTTGATTTTTACGTCTTTTTCACTCCATAAGATTAACATTGCATTTTTTTGGGTGCCCGTGGGTCAAAGCCCTAGAGGAAATACAAAAAACTAAGACATAGGTGCAAAACTACATTACCTAAGGAACATTTCCTGAAAATTTCATGGCTTAACTCTCTATAATTTGTCCGTACGGCGACCCACACACACACACACACACAGATTCTCAGTTTTATTTATAAGGATAACTCATGTCCTATTTGTATGAACGTATTTTGTAACCATTTGCCAGCGTAGATGATAATATCAAGAAAATTAAAGTTTTGCCAGCAGAGTGTGGTAATAATATATTTTTTAAACAGTTATCCCAGTCAGTTATTACAAAAAGCAACAATGAATGTGTAGATTATTCTTTTAAATTATGTATTAATTTATAAACTATAATTTTTAGTGCAGAATTTGGCAAACACGAATCGTCTTTTCAATCTACGTAAATCGTTATTTTTTAAAACTATGCTACATTATTGTTGATTTAAATTGCCTTAGTTACAAATGTACAACACCAGATGCACAGGATACGAAACAAACATATTCACGCGTAAGTTACAAAATTATCAATAAACATAAAAAACATAAACGTTGTCAAATGTTTTACGAATAAGATTATATTAAAATTAAAATACGAATTATATTAACAAAAAATAAAGAAAGTTGCAAAATTCTAAAACAGCAATCAGCAATCAGCAATCTTCAGTAAGTTTTGATCACGTGATCGCAGCGTGTACACGAAGCTTAGCTGAGCAAATAATCATGTGTAAAAAAACCCAAACACGAACATGAATTCGCAACAGGTTCCCACTCCCACTCGGCCTCACTAATAACAGTGATTAACAGGCAGGATTTTATTTGTCTGTTATTATTGGAAGACAACGATTTGCCAGTATGTCTGCCTTTAAAACTATCTGCAGTACAAGACTTCGAGTTTAATTGTGTTTTCTGTAATGAGATGCAATAGTTAAATTAGATTTTATCTTCGTAATTACATTAGTACACTTCAAGATACAAATTGAGATGCCCTTTAGTTAAACGTTTTAAATCTGTTTTCCCCACTATTTATAATATCACAGCTAGTAAATAGCCAACATTATTTACTCCATATGTCAAGTAACGTGTTTGAACATTAAAATTATTATTAATATGCAAAGTTAATGTCGAATGTACATTGTAACTGTACAATATTTATTTTACAAATAACTGTGGTAATCATTTTTGCCCCTATTAGTTGTATATTTTGTTCCGGCAATATATCGTGAAATCTCTTAGTTCTGTAATATAAATGTTCCACCATATATCCATAGGATCCTGGAAGTTATATCTCTATTATATGTATAAAACAATCCTGTAATTCACGCAAAAAATACTGTGCATGGGTCAGCAACAAGGTCATAGCCACTTCTACCATCTACCCCTATCCAAGTGACTCTGTTCTAATCAATCATAATTTTTGTGGAAGTATCAGAGTGTACAATAATCTATTTGCATTTGCTTGGCTGCGTATTGCTGCGGGGGTTGGCGAGGAAGCGAGCATGGGATGGAGCACTCTAGTAATAAAGAAAAAGATTCGTATAAACATAGGGACCTAAACACTTCGTTTCTAAACAATTCGCCATTTTGTATTTTTACAAAAAAATATTACGTATTTTGTATGTAATGTTTTAGAATTGTATTGAAATGGTGGATGTTAAAAATGTGTAAAGTCAAATATTTCCAAAGCCATTATTTTACTAGTATGGAAGAAACAAAATATTTTTTTAACAACTGGAATATTTTTTTTTTAAAAGTTATAAAAAAAACTTTATGTCTAATAATATCAAAAGAATAATCAATTTCCTTGATTTTATTAACAACGTAAAGCAGCCATTAACCATTTCATAATGTCGATTGAATTCATATGTTTTCAGTTCTTCGATTATATCTCAGATGTCTTTAAGCTGTAAATAAACAGGAACTGTGCGAGTTTAACTACCAGCCATTTTGAAAATTTTAACAAAATGGTATTAATATCATCTACTCTTCGACGACACTCCACATACTCAATATACTGAACTAACCACCTAAAGTAATAACAATAATCACGGCAGAAAGGAATATGGAGACCAGTGAAAGGCGGTAACGACAGCACACCGCATGAATAAAAATCATAATTTGTATACCTTTTACACACTCGTTTGGATAAATTGTAGGTTTTCATATAAAAGAAAGTATTTCATCTCTTGTAAATTTTCTGTAAAGTTAAGAGTTTAAATCCTTAAAGATTTTAAATATCATTTATTTTAAAAAATGGAGAGGAAAATATTAATACGATATTAATAATAATAGAGGAAACGATATTCGTTTAATATAAAGGGTGTTCCGCGAGAGGGCACAACTCCAGGGGATGATAGGGAACCTAAAGCAAGCAAAATTGTTTTTATGAAGATAGGTCCGAAAAGCTTCGTTTTTCAGAAATCCGCCATTATTTTTTACAAAATACAGTCATTTATATTTAGAGAAATATTTGACCGATTGAGTTCAAACTTGGCACGAAGTTTAATCAAAGAATGTTCTATTTTTAAAAAAATAAGCGGTTTTATCCAATCGTGCTCTTCAAAAAGGCGGCTGTTTGAAAATTTCAAACCTAAATTACCAAAAACAGTACATTTTAACAAAAAATGTCTAGACACCTTTTTTGTAGCCCTGTTAATTCCTATCGAATGGTGTAACTGTCAAAACAGTAGGATGAAGGATAATTGTTATGTTATGTGTTATGTATTGGTTTGTTCAACCCTGCATCATATACAAACACGGTAAACACAATATTGTATGCACATTTGCTGTTAGGTTAAATTTCATGCCAAGTTTGAACTCATTCGGTCAAACGTTTCTCCAGATATGAATTATTTTGTAAACAAACAACAACAAAAAAAATCATATTGGCGGATATCTGGAATACGAAGCTTTTTTTTAGGGCCCCTATCATCTCCTGCAGTTGTGCCAACCTCTGGCGAAACACCCTATATATTCTACCACCAAATCCAACTAAATACATAGACTTTTCTAAAACTATATATTATTTGTTTTCATTTCACTTTAAAGAATACGTTATTCCTAGATCCGCTACGCCTACTAGAGTTTTTATTTGCAATGCGCGCCTCGCCTTGCTCGACTCTGTCTGTCCTCCTGTCCGATTCTCCACACTGAGGACACGACGGAAGTACTTTTTTATGTTCTTGTTCTTCTTATTCAAGTCACCTTCACACAATTCCGTTCGGCCATCTGTGTTGCTAA
>JAGFPH010000134.1:676745-711265 GCA_018207615.1 Philaenus spumarius
AAAAAGGTATATATATTAATATTATACATATACATTACTTAGTTGTTAAACTATTGCAACTGGAGACATAAAAATGAATATGTATTTCTGTTTAAAATAGAGTAATCTAATACTACCAAAAAAAATGCCATCTCGGGAGTTCCATAACTTCACTTATTGATACTAATCAAAGTACAGATAGATTAAAAACAGATTTTTGGCACACTCATTTAGCTTTGTATTTAATTAAAATCATATGCAATTTTCGCGGAATGTCGGGCTGTTAGCAAATGGTTTGAAATTATATTTCTTTGTTGAAAGTGAGAATTATTGTTAATAAAACACTAATTATATGTATCATTTAAAACATCATAAGAAATAGTTTTTCTTATTTAATTGCACTAGTTTCTTCTCGGGATATAACTCGATTTATTTTCATTCTTTAACACATTAAAAATTAAATCAGTGCATTAATAAAACTCATACTACTAGAACGATTAGAACACTACGTATCACCAAGCAGTGTCTAACATTGCCTAACCCATCACAGTAAGGAGTAACATAGTCTAAACTATACAAAGGGATTGTAGTGTCGCCAGTATCTAGGCCAACCTGACTTTCAAACGTCACACTAATGGAAAACCAATTTGCTTCTTCACGTCTCACCCACTTTTCAGGACTCAACAGAAGCTTTTTTCTAAGTCTTGGTAGTTTGCCATTCTGATTAATTGCATTTTTTTCTGATCTTATTTTCCTTTCTAACACTTTAATGTAATAATAGGTATCATGCCATGTTGCTTGTCTCGCATACATACGTAACGTGTAAGTATAAGGTTTAGGCCTATAGGTTCACATTTGGTTGTTTATCTGAACTAGTTTTATTAACAGTTAAAAACATTACTTACTACATAAATGTTTTTATGATCGATTTTGTTTTTGAAAAATTTTTAACATAAAATATTAAAACTTTTATTTTAATAATGTTTTTTCAAACGTTCATGAAAACATTTTTGTATTTATACATACAATTAATTCTTTTCTTTGCGATTGTTGTATGGGCTAATTTAAAAACATCGGGTTTCCCTACTATAGGAAGCTTTTTTCGAGGACGTTTTATGAAAAAAGGAAACAAAGCAAACACAAACAATATCTAGGATGACTAACAGTGAAACACAAACAAGTTTAACATAAACCGATCTATTAAATTTGGACTTAAGCTGCCTAATTCATTAAACACACTCTTACAATAATAACAAATATGTATAGCTCAAGACACTTCATCACTTTGTCAAAATAGCTGGTTTAAGTATTTAACGGAAACAATAATTCCCATTGTAGTATGCAATTGCACGTAGCCTATACTTTGAGCTTAATTATTGATTTAGTAGTAAGGGAATCAGAAGAGGAAAAACTGTTTCCGTCTAACGTCTAAACATCCTAACTATTTACGGGCGTAGCTAGAGATGCAAATTTTAAACTAAATTCAATAGATCACAGAACAATGGAAACAAACACGATTTCTGGTAGACTCCAAGCCTTGGCCTTGTACTATAGAATCAATTGGTTCCGTTATTAGCAATGTTATGTGTGTTGTCAAATTTGTGTCCGTGGTTAATTTGCGAATCTTTCAAACTTTTTAAATTTAATTCGCGCATGGATTACCTAATATAGCTTACGTAATCCACTTGATTTTGTTGGGCAGTTATTAGATACTAAGCGATTTATTACTAAAGATGCTTGAAACCTACGTGACTGGAAACACTGAGTTGGGATTTTATTTCTCTTACTCAGATATTGAATACGTTGTATGTTGGCAAGGTATATATGGAATATAAAGTCGTAGTACTGCAGTTATGAAAATATTATTTATAAGACATTATTCATGATTTTTATTTTTTTACCTTTGGATATGTTTTCTTTCACTGAATTTAGTATCATTAAAAAAAATTTATTTTTGACTGATTTTCACGTTTCATGATGTTCAATCTAATTAATAAAATGTTTTACGAAACACTAACAGTAGACTTATGATGTCATTTAAGTGACAATAAAATGAAGAACAAAATGTATCATGAAAGCAATTTGTGATTTAAACGGCGAAGTATATTAAGGGGCTCAGGAGCACCTAAAATTTATTTTTTTCATTTTTTGTTTTTTATTGCTTATTTATTTACCCTTTTATTTAGCTTTAAAACAAACCTAAATTTATTATTATATCTTAACTCTAAGTGGGTAAAAATACGTTTTTTTGGTTCGTATGTCACATGAGAATAAGAAAAATGTTATATTATATTCTTAATAATTTGATATGATTTATCCAATTTGAAAATAATTAAAACTGCGCCTATGGTGGGAATTTTCATTTTGGTATGGATATTTAGCTTTTTCTGTTGTGCCTAACCTGATTATACAGTCTTTGATGATATTCAGCTGATTACAACCCTGCATATGGGGCTGGTATGTATTAAATATGTAAGTCAAACTTTAAACATGTTTTCCGGAAATCATATATTTTATTCACAAAAGGAACATTTTATCAAAACCTATCTAACATATCGATCAGAAATTTTCAGGGGTTGTTTAATGGAGTATACTGCTGTTATACGAGAGCATTTTGTAATATAAGTGATCATTTCTAAGTTATGACTGAGAAATTCGGCAAAAACTGGTCAAAATTCTATTATTTTATAAAAATAATGACAAAATTTATTCAAATGCTTGTATTGCAAAAGCCTCACGTTAAAATTTGTATTTAAGTAGTACTAACACACTGATGAAATTTTATTAATTTTGATCCAGTAGTTTCTGAGAAAATGTTCCTTAAATATTGTATTAATAACATTGCCGAGATAGGGCGCTCCGGAGCCCTTTAACAAGAGTTTATTACTACAAATACCATCTCTGATGACTGTACAAGTTTTAAACAGCAGGTGCTAAAAATATTTGAGATTTTACTAACTTCATTAATTTAAAATTGATGTTTTGTCACCAGTAGTCTCGTCAAAAGACAAAAACCACACAAATTTATAAGACTATATAATTATACCACAATTTGTATATATTTACTCCTTAGCAAATATGCCAACTAAACGAATCGAACTCTACTCTGAGACCTTTTAAAACCTCGTTGTTATTTGTGAGTGGAAGGGTTCCTTCGATGTCTTTATTTATAAGAATAATTCTATGTATCTTCACATTAGTGGCTTCCATAAAATGGTTTCATACAAGCATTCAAAGTATATTACAAGAATTACTGGTTTACAATTTTAGAAGATTTTTACGTATGATATTGTGTAATGGTTTTGTGACATCTAATTTACCATAAACATTAACATATAAGGAATTCTGCAATCAACTGTTTTACTATCCACTAAAATTTAAAGCGTATTACGTAAAACATAAAGAATTACTACTTACAACACAGAAACTGTTTAAAAATTATCTTAAAATCAGAAAATAACATTACTCATAAAACTAAAGCGAGTCGTACAATAATGTTAATAATTAGAGTCGCTCCATTGCTCGAAACTGCAAGCAGGGCCGCCATGGACAAAGCGAATCACTCAAGGTCATCACAAGAAGTATAAAAATGACCCTTTCATGCAATATTAATGATACCGTGTGTTCAGAAGTGATATAATTGTAGTCAAGTTTCAAGGATAGATGCCAACAAAGGCACGAGATCAAACAGCACTTAATTATTGCATACTTCTTCATTGTTATAGTGCATCGTCATATAGCTGGTGGTGAAATAGATGCAATCAAGGAAGCAGGTATCAATCTTTTAGGAAGAAAACAATAGTGTCTTATTAAAGGTTCTGGTTATTATAAATGCTAATTAAATGTAATTTGTAATTAAATTGTTTACGTTAAATAAATAATTAATGAATTAGAATAATTGTTTAGATTATATTTTTGTTGTTAGGTAACGAGGAGGCAGAAGGGGGTACGTTATTACAAAATATGTATGTTTGGTTTGTCTATACTTAAATATAAACTTTTGTATTATTGTTTTATAAAAATTGTTTACCCCTAGTTTGGGATAATTCAAAAAATAATTTTAATATTTGGAGAGTTTTCTATGAAGAGTTGTTTACATTATACAGGATTGTAAGTTCAGCATACATTGAAAATCTTGCATTATAGTTGGAGTAGGAATAGTTTGGACACATCTTGATTCTATTTATAAGTGCGAAAACATAGGTTTACATAATTTCGAACTTAGGAAGATAACATTTAGTTCCGAAAAGACATCCCCCCTTCTAAGATACTTTTCTTTGTGAAAGCAGAATTGGTTTGACTTACCTAATTTATATGAATCAAATTTCACAGGCTTACTTTATTATCACCCGAATGTTACAATGCGCCAACTCTTAATAAAGCTGTTTACAGCGCAGGGGTCTCAAGAAATATTAAAAAAACTAAAAAGACAATGTTTTTGCGTTACCTAGTCATCACAAACTAACTTTAGAAGTCTAACAATGTAAGGGAATTTTTGCAAACCTGTATAAGTGTAAATTTATTTTCTTTGCGATAGCTAGTTGTTGTCTGAATTACTAGGTAATTACAGTTAGGTAGTTAGTCTGTGAAACTACAGTTAGTCATTAAAATGCAAAGTAATTTGTATATTATTTCAATTCTATTAGCTAGGCCCTGATATTTTATACTACTATTCTTTAAAATAGCACAACCAGTTAGTAGCTTATATTATCTTTCTATTACATAAAACAATCCTGTTATTCACGCAAAAACTCTGGCCTTACAGCGTATGCGTCAGGATCTAGGTTAGTGCTAACCTCCACCAAACCCCGATACAAGCGCCTCTGACCTAATCAATAGTAATTTCAGAGAAAATATCTGAGTACATAATAATCGTTTTGCATTTGCTTCTCCGCGGTGGATGACGAAAGAAGAGAGCAGACGGCAGAGCACTCTTGTATGAATTCACTATCACATATTTGCAATTAAATATATAAAAACGAGAAGGTATGGTACGGAAATAAAAACTCTACCCACCTTCAGTTATAAATTAAATGAACTTGAACGATAATTCCAATGATTATAGTTTCGTGGATGTAAAAGTGCAAAATAAATTGCTGAGGTTAGGTGTTGGTCTCGGGTTCACGGTGACCGTTCTTGTGTTGCCCTCGTGATAACGTCGTGACCTTAATAACTCTCACGTTACCTTGTAAGGTCGTAATATCTGGACTTGGAGGAAAATATAAATAGTAAGGTTTTATGAAATCATGGCCACTGTCTGCATGTGGAATCAACTCTGTAGACGAGGAGGATATCAGGAAGGTGTAAAAAGTGGTAAGGCGGTTTCTACACATTCACTTAAAGAATCATCATTACATTATCATCATTATATTAATACGGTAACATTGAAATTTGTAGGACCTTTAGTATTTATTATAAAAGGACAAGAATGTAGCTTATATCATTCGATAGGTACTGTGCCATGGATGTGCACAAAAGAAAAATTATGTTTATATATTGCCGTTGAGACAATTAAAATAAAATAAACTAGGACTAACCTAAAATTGTGTTGCTAAGCTGGTTATCAGAATCGGCTTGTTATCTATTATTTTATACAGTTGGTTATTATTGCAATGAATATACAAAATATTTTTGTAGGTCATGGGTTTATATTTTTCTACACATGATTTTTTCGTACAAAACGCACAAAACAATTAAATTAAATCATTTTGATCACATTCACGACTGTATGATCTAATATCCCTTCGCCTTCTCTGCACGGGAAACTATTTAAAAAATAATAATCCAAACAAATACTGAGCGTTTTTCCATTTTTTTCCAAATTGAATTATCACTTTATTTAATTGTAAAATTATTCTACCGTTTAATAATTGAATTGTTTACTTCCAAGGAATATAATTTTTATTAAATATTTATTCCATCAAGCTTCCTCTTTGCCCTTTCCCACTCTTTTCCTCTTAGCGCCAAGACACGCATGAAGAATTTGCATACTTATAATAAATTTCAATAAACTACGTGAAAAACAAATTGAATTTCGTTACTAATATTCAAAATTAGACATTAGACGAATTTCGACCATAGGAGTTACTAGTTCAAATTAAAGTACCTGTGGAATTGACAAACACAAGCGTAGTGCCCCTTTGCCTTTATTTATTCAACACCAAATTCAGCCAAATGTTCAGAATATATTTCGTAAGTTACAAAGGGATGGATGACCTTTAATATTATGCATTTAATTTCTTTTTCAAATAGTGAACATTAAATATTGCTGACATCCAGTATAATTTTTCTGTCTAAATGAGTTTTATCAGATTTCCCATCCAGAGTTCCACGTGGAAGTAGGAAGTGATTATAGTCATTCACCCAAGCAGTAACAACTTTCTGTGTTATTATTATAATTATATCTGCAGTTCTACTCTGCACATCTACCAGGAAAACTTTCGCTTTGGATGTATGCAATAGAAAAATAAATATTTTCATGGATTTTATTTAAGTGTTTACGTTTTTAACATTTTATATACAAACAAAATGTTAAAAGTATATTTAAACCAGCAACATAGTGTTTAATTTGAACGGGTAAGTAAAATCACTGTGCAATACTGTCTCATATACAGGTGTTCTGCGAGCTTACGAATGAAGCTTAGACTCTTGGGTTCAATAGAAACAGCACTATTTCACTCCTAAAAAATCAACGACTATATATTTGTTTTTCAATTTCAAGTGCCCAAAAATGAAAATTTTGAAGGAATTTCTGAATTTTACAAATAATAACAAATAAGAAAAAAAAAGAAGAAAACACAACCGAAAAAACGGAGGTAAATCTGATTGGGAGTGTGTCCATCCAGATAGTGTTAATCTTCTAATTAAGTTTGAATAGGCCTACATAACTGTTTCAGCTTGCAGCGCAAATGTACTAACAGTGGATATTTTTTGGTCCAGCTTTAAATTAATTTGAAAATATTATAAAAACGCTATATTTAATTGTGAGTATTAAGGCTAGGTGGCTGTGGTTTTAACTAAAGGAAACAACTTACTCGAAACTAATTAAATTCGAATGTTCAATCTTTATTTAAAATATAATAATTAAATTACAAATGAAAAAACATGGACCAAGACTGGGATTTGAACCCAGGACCTTTGCTTTTCCTTGGCAAGACTCTACCAACTGAGCTAGCCTGATCCTTTAGATAGCTCAGTTGGTAGAGTGTTGCCACGGAAAGTCAGAGGTCCTGGGTTCAAATCCCGGTCTTGATCCATGTTTTTTCACTTGTAATTTAATTCATTTAACCCTTGCTGAGGAAGCGTGTAAGCAGATAATATATTTCAAATTAAAAATAATAAAATATAACATAGACGAATCTTGGGAACAAATGTTTTAGCTATAGCTAATTAATTTAGACACGAAGCAATGTTCTCACTATGTAATTCAGATACTTGCTTACTTCGTTAAAAGTAAATAATACGCTGTTGGAATTTAGTTTGATATAAGTTTACTACGCGGCTGTCAAGGAATAATTAGACTTGGCTTTGATCTTCTCTCCTCTTTTTAATATTGTTTATTTTATTTTAATTCTTATTGGTATTCTAATACAAAAAGGAAAAAGAAGAAGAATGAAAACCAACCAAAAAGGTCAGACATGCTACCAGGGAATTTTAAATTGTCCGACTTTACATCTATTGGTCTGTTCCATCTATAATTTCTCTAGTTCGTAATATTCTACATATAGTGGAACCATTAAAGCGTGTGTTTACAATACGTTGGGCCAAGAGCTTTAATGCAACTGAATACCATCTGATGAGAATAAACCCTGGTGAGTCCTCCCACCGCTGATACTCATCACAAACTGCTTTCGTCGATCACAACCTAAGATTAGTTGTGGCTGGATTTCACACAGCTCAAGGCTTCCAGGATAATATTTGCAACCTAAATATTTGCAACCTTGACATTTCCTGCAACCACTGTTATAGCCGATGATTAAATAAATTTAATTAATCGCAATAATGATAATTAAACTCTAACCGAGCTATCCCGTTGCAGTTTTATTTATTGCTGTAATTAAGTTTAAGTTATTTATTGTTGATGCTATAAAATATCAGTCTTAAAGAAATCGCGAGAAATAACGAACAACATGTTTCAGTTTAAAAATCTCTCTGTGGGAGTAAAAAGCTATATTTAAAACAACAGCAACCCTAATTAATATTCTACTGATATATCTGAATATCGTATTACCAACGCTCCTCAAATTCTATTGTTGATGTGATTAAATTGAGCTTAGGACTAATTTAAGTAATATTCCTTGCTTCAACTTTTCAATCTGCTGGAGGTGGTTGCTCAAATTGGGTTACAAATTCGAACAGACAAGAATAAAACGAGAAGAGGTCAATAATTTACAAATCCAGTAACTCATAATAATATCTGTATTATAGTCTGGTTAAGTAATTCTTGAAGGAAGTGTAACACATTTTTATGATTGGTTAAATATTAATGTTGCCAAACATGTTCAGTATGATTTTAAAACAAAGAACTTATCTCGTTAAAGTGTCCAAGACTCATTAAAAATAGAAACAATATACATTGTCTTTTCAAATAATAATATTATTTCTGCGTTTAATTAAGTTTTTTTTAAAACATTTTTAACCCAATTTTAGGAGTCACGTAACGCGGCTAGTTGAAAATGGTATGAGCAATATTGCTTGAAATTAATAGTGCATTTATTTTGATATATTTATCGGAGATACCAGTAGAATGTAATAAAAATAGCTCTTCAATCGAAAACTAATAACTGCATATGAAAAAATTTCCATAATCTAATTGCGTTACAAAAAGAATAAAATTAGGATACAGATAGTTCATCTTTAAAGACACCCAAGAGATTATAATGTACTATTTATAAAAGATAAAGTCAATGAGAAATAAGGTTTAAAATAATGAATGTATTCAAAAATTAGTTTTTCTGATGAATTTGATATATGGGCCGTCGCAAGAATAGAATGCTCTACTTTGAACTAATACATCACGTGATTGTGGATGCTGTGATTTATAAAACAATGGAACACCATTGTTGCGGCAACTTGTTCTTGAAAACTCAACGTTTAACAGGTTAGAAGTGAAAGGGGATACTGTACTTTCAAAATAGACTTTGTTTACTGCACCGAAAAAGTGGGCGGTTCCGTCTAAGGTTACCGATGACGTCAAGAACTGTCGAAATATTCGGTTCTTCTGAAGACATGACGTAAGCCGTTGTTGTTGTTTTTTGAAACACTTTGGATTTGCTGACATTTGTTGTGCATAATTACATTAAACATTAATATCGAAGGAATCAATATTTGTACGGCCTTGGCGGATATGGCGTCGGAATATGTTGCAGTTCTGGAATTATTAATGTAATGTAGCGATACGCACGCGCTGTTCTAATTGGACATCCTTAAATGGTAAGATGCAAATATTTCCTCAGGAGTGAGCTGTCGGTAATAATTAAGAAAACCTCACGTTACTGCATGTCGATCGTGTTTTGAAGGCCAGTTGGAAGTCTAACAAGATTTTAAGATATGTTTAGCGTGTTAAACTTGATTGCCTTTTGACACCTACCATAAAAATCATACATTGATTATTTGCCAACATTTGTAACTAAGGACAGTAACGGGTTTTTGATTTTTCGTTTACATCCGAACTTAAATTGTACAACAGTAGATACACTCTTTTAATTTCAGTTCATTTAATAAATTTAATTCGTAGTTTTTTTTAAAAATATTTTCTAAAAAATTAGGTTTATATGTTTTATAGTTTCAACCAACTATTTGGGAAATTGGTCTACTCACAAAGACGTTACATAGCTGCCTGCATGTATGAAATATATAAGTAGAATTTGTTTGCACCTCATCCTCCGACCTTGGCTCAGGCGCTTCTTCGTTTCGCTCGCAGCGTAAAAACTCGCTTTGTGAGCTTGCACCTCGAACTTGCAGCATAGGATTTTCGACTGCTTCACTTCGTTCGCAATGTACAAACTCGCTTCGTCCAAACAAACAGTAAAATCCCCCTCGTGGATTTGAACCAAGTACTTTTACGGTATTTTACGTTTCGATCGATTTTGGGGTAACCAGACGAGCTGTAAAAGAACAAAATGTCCAGAACAATGTTCGATATAAAAAAAATTATGTCATTCTAGAACGAAAAATCTCAAAAATATTTACTTCCAGTAAAAACAGTGCTTCCGGTTGTTGGATTTTTTTGCCTAATGAACTCTTCCGAAATACAAAGTGTGTACCACATTTGGATTAATTGGATGTAAAATGGAACCGCTAGAGTGCGAAGACATTTATACTCATAAAATGGGGTCTATGATCGATGCTCATTACTACTCCCGAACTTAGGTCTCACCATTAGAGTCACTGCAATAGCTCATCTTTTCTTTATGGAAATTCGTTAATAATATGTGTGAATAATTGCATGATATGAACAGACAACTTCGTTTTGCTTTCGCGGGTAACCATTGAATAAAAATCAAGTACAACGAAATACTTTTCGGCAGGCATAATGATGCAACGTAACTGCCATTCGTTCTTCAAATATACTTCACGACATAAATTATCATAAATTTTTTTGTAACTAACAAAAGTTTAGGTCAGTCTAGTTATGTTGGAATTAAAAGAAAATTACGCCCTGATCAGCTGTTGTGACACAACTGACTTAATCAGCTTACTGTGGCAATTAGAATATCAAAACACCTGTAGGAGAGCGTTGCGTGGTCTACTACTTTATCTAATCAATTGTAATTTAATTTAAATACGGAACTCAATTAAAGTGGTATGAAACAAGTCAGTAAGACTGCTTGATATATTCTTCGTCTTTCCCTTTCCATGGCCGTAGAAGGGAATGCTAGATAGAGGTTTGAAGGAAGAGTGTAAGGAAATGATTGATGAATTTTAACTAAACAAAGATTTATGTAGGTTATTTGTAAAATTTTGTATTCCTGTACTGTATTTTTCGAAAGGTAATTGGAGTTGGAGGGTACTGCCATGTGTGGAAGCTGGTTTAGTACAAGTTTAGCTGTGTTTACATTTGGAACTGTAATTTTGTTGTTTGTTGTTACAGGATACTTTCTCAACAGTGTATCGTATAATTTTTCACAGTGTTTGTTGTTCTTATGTTTTTAATAATTAAATAGTTTGTAAGTAAAACATTAAGGGAGCTCATCAAATAATGTGCTTGATGGGCTAACCGTACATCTTTCGTTACATTGCTCATGGCCTTTCGGGAATGTTACTAAACGAGTACAAATAGTTTCAACTGAAAATAAGTATAGGCACGAAATTGTAATAAAATCTGAATTTTTTAATCGCTGTTGTCAGTGTTAAACAGAATTCAAGTTAACCAGTCTTATGAAAGACTTTTATGGAGTTTACTCTTCACCACACAGAGCTAATGATACAGTTTGAAGTATCAGAATTTGATTCCGTTCGAAGTAGTCAACTGATTTAGACATTTTATAAATTTGTTTGTTTATTAATAATCAATTCAGAAAATAAATAGAATATACTGCAATTATTTACTTTACTTGTTTAGAGTAGTTTTTGTAATAGTTATTTACGTACCTTAAGCTGTAAGAGCGCTAATTACAAGCCGAGGGCGAAGTTTGAGGGCACGAGTGCGTAGCACGAGTGCGTTAAAGCCCAAGGCTGTCATGGCGCTTACAGCTTTAGGTACGTACACAACTTTACCACCCCCCCCTAAGTCAGCACCCCCCTCTTACAACGAGGCATATAAATAACAATGAGACATTACAACTAAATACACTCTATGTCTGAAGGTAGACTTTCTTCAGATTCACTCATTTTCATCAACTATAATAGGCCGTTATATTAAAACAATAAACTGAGGTTACGTTTGTACGAAAACAACAACTCAGTTATGGCAAAATTGATTGTTTCAAATTAAACAGCTGACGCTGACTACTAGCGCTCTTGCGACCACTTCTCGAACTAGTAGCGGGTTGAAATGAAATAACATGCATTATTACATATCATGGAGCTTCTATTACATATCATGCAGCTTGTAAACAAGAACTTTACACGCCGCTCGGGATATGGACGTTTAACATGGGGTGGGCGGTAAAATTATTTATTGATCAACAATGTAAAAGTATTATCAACGCATTAAAATATTGATCTAATAGATCTGCTGGCGTTGGGGAGACAGGATATTTTTCATAAAAGAACCGATGTAAATATGGTGGCATGTGCATTGCGGAAACAAGCTAGGGAAAAGACCATGAGTAAATGGCAAGAACGGTGGAATTCCGAAACCAGAGGTAAATGGACGAGAAGATTAATCCCTAACCTTAATTAATGGTACGGGAGAAGGCATGGAGAGGTAAAATATTTCCTGACGCAAATGCTCTCTAACCATGGAGCCATTTTACAAGTATCTAAATCAAATGGGAAAAAAAATAGCGGAGCCTGTCAGTACGAAGACTCTCACAGAGAAGATGCAGAACATACTTTTTATTACCTTCTTTGTTTGCAAAAGATGGAACACGGAGAGACGGTTTCTAATATCTAAGGTGGGTGACACTAACCCTGACAACATAGTCAGTAAAATGTTGGAGAAAGAGACCTACTGGAGAGCAGTGTCTGCTTTTGTGGAGAGAGTCATGAAAGAAAAAACAAAGGAGATGTAATTTATGGTAAGAAGGGAAAGAAAAAGGAAGACCAAGCCAAGTGGCAAAATACGGGGTACCACCTTGAAGTAATGCTATCCGGCGGTTCCAGGGTGGAGGTACTGCCTGAATAAGAATGGAGGTTAGGGTTTAGTGGGTAAACCGGATGAACCGGGAGTCCCACACACCAAGGAATACGTATTCCTTGATGGTGCCTAATACATTCCCCCCTCCATCGGGGGAAAAAAACGTAGGTGTGCGGGGAAGGAAAAGTAACGTAGTTTAAAAAGCTGAGGGTAATAGGGTCAAAACAGTCAATTTATTGGACTACTACTCATTCTTATAGTCAGATGGCACAGAGGTGTTAAATACAACACAGTGTAACTTCCAGCTGTCCAGTGTTGCTAATCAAACGGTCAGGGCGAGTACCTCCACTCCATTGGGAGAAGTCGTCCAACATGGCACTGGTTTCTCGTTATCAACTTAAGAGCGCTACATTTTTCGTATTCTAGTTCGCAAAATACCTAGTCTATACATATTAGTAAAATTAAAGTGTATCTCTGTGATTTCATAATAAATATTTTTTCTATAATCATATGGTTATTCACACGTTACCAAAACCTAAACATAAATTTTAAATTGTTTTGTCTATCCGGGCTAATCTCCGGAATGGCTGAACCAATGTTGACGAATCTTTCTTAAACATGTAGAGGACTTTTCAGAAACTAATTTTTATCCCGGAAATATTTAGTGCTCCTATTGAAAAAAAATGTAAAAAATATGGATTAAATTATAGGTTTTTGAGGACGAACGTGAAATGCGAAGAAACATTCTACTTCGATCTCTGCCTTACATTATGTATATATAGGTTATCGCTATCCCCATCCAAGAGCCTCTGTCACAATCAATCGTAATTTCCGTGAAAATATCAGAATATACAATAATCTGTTTGTATTTGCTTCGCTATGGGTTGGCTTCATAATGTATAATATGTTTATGTTTTACGACTTACCTTGAAAGTGGGTCCACCATCAACGCCACCATGATCGCAGCTGCTCCAACACACACCAAGTAGATAGTACTGATGGTGAAGATCTCGGAATCTGGAGGACGTTCCAGATTGTCGTTACCATGTTGAGCAGTCACACAAAACTCCGATCCACAGTGTTTCAATTTGTCTTCAACAGCTATCGTAAAGTTGGCACCCGAGCCGCCTCCGTGTGCACCAGCCGATAGCACTGCACGTGGGAAAAACAGATATCACATGATTATTAAACAGTTAAGTCGTAAATAAGGATGTTGATTTGTTAGTAAAGTTTATATTTTACGAGTAATAGTTATTGTGAAGTAGCTTATTGCTGTACACTAAAGTAATGTTCTCATTGCACACTAGTATGAGAACGTGACAGTCAGCAAAATATACAGTTATTTGCCAACTAGGTTTCTCTCGCAAATTAGCGTTTACCTTGAACATAACTACGGTATGCTGTAAGTGAACAATATCAATTAAAGATATTCACAACTCACCCTCTTTTACTTGATTAATTAACTTGATTGTGATCATTTGCAAAAAATACTTTGGAGGTAGAATATCTAGGCTTAAAATGAAATAATGACATATTATGCAGAATTTCAAGATCCTCCGGGGGAAAATTGAGATATTTATATATACGAATAAAAAGTTAGGATCCACAAGTAGGGAAATTATAATCTTATCAAAGATTTAAAGTAAATTCCGTGGAGTCAAACTTAACGGGTTTTTTATAAAAAATAAAACAAAATGTCTAAAATAACAATCTATATAGGGTAGGTTCTTTTTCTGTCGTTCGACTAGCTTTGGTTTTTCTGTTTTAAGGTGATTTGAAAAGGGGAGCTTGAGCTTTGGAGTTAGGTAAGCTAACCCGTTGGCTACAAGGCCGTCTAACTCGTTATACTAGAATTATGTATTATCATTGAAATGGAATATACCTAACCTAACCATACCATACCTAACCTAACCTTACCTAACCTAACCTAACCTTACCTAACCTTATATACTAAGTACTTTAAGCAAATATATATGTAGTATTTAATTTACAAGATGAAAAAAAAAGAGAAGAATGGAATTTTGGAAATACACCTACACTTGGAAACAGCGTTGAAAACAGGAATTAAATAGTTAATTTTAGAAAGCTAAAATAGCTCTTAAACGAGCTGAAAATTGAATACTCAGTAACCTACAACCGGACAACTTTATACCTGAGATAATTGGAAATGGTAGGTTTACTGAGCGGATTAATAAATAAGTTACGATACGTGTGGGTAACCTTTGCGCTAAATATGCTCTGATAAATCATTGATTGTGGTCGTTGCGGTCAGTCAATGGCGAGAACAGAGCAGGTAGGAGTGCGGTCGTTGTCCCGTCCCGCCCGCCTAACGAGTGCCAATACCTTTACATAACCTAACTTTCATTCATCAACCTAACCCAACTTTGTTAATGTTTCTATTTCAGTGTTTTCCTTGTTAATAACACATTAATTAGTGTTTAAAATTAATCACAATAATCGCATTCATTATTTTTAGTTTCATTGAAAGAAAAATAAATAATTATAATTTAATCGTAATCTTTATAACCTGTTGATTTATCCTAGATTTTAAAGAGCTTTGTAATATTATTATTTCATAAATCACAACTTGTAACATTTTAATTGGGTTTAAAGAAACGGGGTTTTCAAAAAAATACTAATCGTTCTTTCTATTTATAGCCAAAACCTGAATAAAATAATACTGTTTACGGCATTTCGTTTAAAGACTAATTGAATAGGTCAACATTTTAAATAGGTTGTTTTCGAAAAGGTTTAAGTTTTAAAAACAGTTTCAATATGATGTTGGTTGACGGTTGAAGGTTGAAAGCTAGGTGACATTTAATTGGTCGCCTGATAGAAATACATATTTAAAAAAATGTCCGGTTGTTTTAACATTGAAAAGCCACAGAATCTCACATTTTAAACTCCTAAAATTACACCTAGAATGATTTTTATCACTGTGGCGTAAAATATTAAGTAATATATAATTTCGAATTTTATATTATTTTTTGTTGATAATGCAAGTAAATTAAAAACGCAAAGAACATGTTCTTATCAAAAATACTTTATTTTAAATTTTATGGTGGCTTCTTGATAAAATAATAAATAAAAACATTAAAGTGTATATGTACAGGCCTGAGTATAATACTTGTGGAATTATCTACAAATAAATATATTATAATAAATTGAATACAGGGTGTCCACTAAGTAAAGTACTAAACTTCGAGAAATGGTTCTATGCGCAAAATCAAGAATAACATGTTTTTTTCCAAAACACATAAGTAATAGTTAAGTTGTGTAATAACTGCTTTGTTCAACTCGGCATTGTATGCCAACGCAGCAAACAACAATATTGTGGTTATGAATGCTGTTATTATCTTTAACTTGAATATTATTCTTCATTCGATTATTTTGACAGGTACATCATCAGATAGAGAATTAAAAGGGCTACAAAAAAGGTATTTTGACATTTTTTCTTAAAGTGTACGGTTTTTGGGTAATTTAGGTTTGAAATTTTCAAACAGCCGCCATTTTAAAAAGTATGAATGGATATAATCGTGTATTAAAAAAAATCATTATTAAGTTAAACTTCATGCCAAGGTTGAACTCAATCGGATTAACCATTTTCCAGATATGAATTATTGTGTAAAAAAATGGAGGATATCTGGAAAACAAAGCGTTTTTGGAAAAAAAATATTCTTAATTTTCTCTTTATTTTGACCCACAGAACTATTTCTCAAAGTTTGACACAGTAATTGCGGGACACTCTGTATATTACTCGATACCAAAGTAATAACATCAAACCCCGTAGATAACGTAAAAAAAAAACAAACAAATAGTAGGCCTAAGTAAAATATATATTTGTTCGCTTAACATTCCTACGCCTGCTTACACGACTAATAAAGGAAGTAGATAATAAGGTAATCAAGTGGAAAATTTAAAGTTAATAACGGGATTTGAACCCATAACAGTCCGAAGTGTAGTGTATTGAAACGAAGTCTTATCGACTGAGCAATCGCCTCTCCGTTGTCGGTTTAGTAAACTAACTGATTTTACAATGGCTTAGTGTGTATCAACAGTCATCTGATACAGGCTACATTATGATCCTCCAGTTTTCTAGCTGACATTGACTGGTGGCAGATGTAGTTCAATGTAACATTAATTGTTTTGACAGATCATAGTATTTAATTTTAGTTTGTTCTTGGAATAATTCTTGCATGTTTAACAAATTTTATTGACAATTATTGCAATTAGTGTAAATTTTTAATTTTCAGTTAACCGTTATTTAGTTTTGCATACATTAGCTTGGCACTGTATACTCTCTAGTCTGTTTAAATAAACACTCCGCTCGGGGCTAGAAAGGCGTGGGCCTGCTAGACGGCTTTGTACATTATTTTGCAGTCGAATGGTGTGTACTTCTAGCATTCTCTTCCAGAGTTCGCCACTACCTTTGCTTGTCACTTTGTCCTATAAATTCAATATTCAATACTAGAACTCTTTCACAGCCCTTAAGGCCAGAGAAATCTTTAAAGAAAATGAGATAGTATTAACAGTTAGACTAATGACATTTTTTAAAGATAACATTTTTGCAAGTCGACCTGTTTGTCCATATGAATAGATAGACATTTTTGTTATGATTAAATAATAGTCTGAAAGGTGGGCCTACCAGTATAAAATAGTCCCATTCCACCCTCAAACTTACGATTTTTTTGTCGGATGTGAACTTAAACTAATTAATTGTAATATGAGGGAATTTGTTCATGGGTAAAGTTTAACTTGTAAATTACCAATATCACTTGAAGATGTATGGATAAACAAGATGAAAAATATGATTTTGAGTTAAAGTACAAGAAAATAGGAAATCGTAGTATAGGTTTTGTTTCCCACAGATTACGCATTGAAGTTTTGTGTAAGAATTAATGTTCTAGCTACAGCCGAATTTCTACTCGTGTATTTTTGCAACATCTTTCCACGGTTTACTCGAATGGACAATTGTTTATTATAAGAATAAACCTTGATCAAAAGATGACATACCAAAAATAACTATTTTTATGAAAAAAGAGAAACAAAATTAAATATCTATAATTTACAAAGAAGGTTTACGTTACTTATTGTCATTCTCTATGATTTTTTCTTTGTTTAAAGGCAAAACCAATTTGGTTTGTTTATTATAGATTTCTATTTAATATTGTTCCTAAAAATGTTTAACTTTATATTAGAGTAATTAACTATATTAAAAACTCTTTTTACGTTTTGTAGTTCAGAAAAAATGCAAAGATGAATAAAACATAATTATTTTAACTTTGATTATTTTGTGTGAATGATATAATAAGCTATAGTTGCGGATGAGAGAATAACTAAATTTTTTAAATATGTATATATGAATATGTATAAATATTTACATAAACGATATAAACTTACCTAAAGAAGAAATAAGGTTTCCCCATAACTCTGCTGTCTGCCAAGCAAGGAAGAAAAATCCAAAAAACCGTACAATGATTCCGTCGACGGCCTGGTCAGTGACTTTAGCGTACACACCGGCTACTTGTGTCAGGTACGTAGCTTTGGCGGCCCACATAGGAGCTGCGCCGAACCCGAGCAGCACCCCAGCAGGTACGAGGGTATAGAACCTGGGGTAGAACTGCGCTCCGATGTAAGGGGCATAGCAAAGTAACGAGAAACATAAAGTCCACTTGACCGTCAACCTCTTGATGAGGAATGTAGGTACGAATATACACGAGACAACGAGCGCAGCGTAGATGGCGGAGAGCGACACTGTGCCTAAGCCTTCTTTAGCGTTGATCGAGCTTTGCAAGTTTGCCGTGCCTTGAAACGCTGTGAACTGTACCATAAAAGATAAACTGATTGCGGCAACGTTTTTCAAAATTCTCCATTTTTCAGATCTGGACATTTTAAATTTTCCTTTGGGGATATTATCTTCGTCCGCTTGTCCTGGCGGGGGTTTGTTAAGCCCCCCTCTTGTGTCCCCATCATCTTTGAACGCTTCGTTCGTGTACCCTCCGCTGACGGAAATTACCGCTACGTCATCATCTTTTCCTTTCCCTTTACGTCCTCCCGCTTTTTTCTCGACCTCCGCTACCATTTTGTTGAATTCTGATAACTCCCAAGCAGCGGCTGCAACAGAAAAAGAGAAACCAAATTAAATTTTGTAACAGTAGCATATAAAACCAATTAAATAAACTCTGTAGTCTTACGTGGTTACCAAATATCAAAATAAAATGTAATTATTTGTTATACTCCGTAGGAGTCACTATTTGTTACGAAATAGTTAACGATATTATGTAAATTATTTTGAAATTAATTTCCAAAATGCCAATTTTATATTTAATGACTATAGGATATGAATGTGATATATGAAGGGTATATACATATATAATATTTATAATTGAAATAAATAAATAAATTGAATATGTTGATTAATACAGTATTTGATTGAAAAATCATAAAAATGGTTTACGTTGAACATAAAGCCAATAATACGAACATGTCTAACAGAAAATAAACATAATTAAATGACAAATTAAATGCACATAAATGATTGTTATATGCCCATCATCAATTAACGATCAATGAATTATTTTTGTACTGTTAGTAAAAATTATATTTTAGTCGTTGTTAGCTATTAATTTCACTATCAATGTCAAAAATTTTGCCTTCAATTTAATTTTGAATTATTAGAAATCGTCAAATATATTTGTGAGAAATTAATTTTTCGTTTACCCAACTTGACAATACAGAATAGAAAACTTTTTGAGATTAGCTAGCCCTCTACTTATTTCCGTTTTTAGGGTCGGAAACGAAAACAGTATGACATTTCCTTTCCTGTACCAGAAATGGGAACAATAAACATACAGTTTATTCTTAAATTGTAAGTTATATTAAAGAACTTACATTTAGAACGGCATGGAAGACTCGCACCAAATTTAGTAAAACTATTTATTTTCAAATAATAAATAAATATAAAAATCAAAATACTCTTTTTTTAATAAAATAAAATTTCAAGAACTATCAACTAAAGCAATTTATAATTATGTTTAAAGATGGTCAAAAACGATTAGAAAGAACTTTGCTTGTACACATTTTAAATTTTACCGATGTTTATACGAATAATTGTTTTAAATAGTTTCAAAAATTACCAATGATACTGCATTGACTAAATTAGTAATATATAGTTAGTAATGCAAAAATTGAAACTACAGTACGTAGTAGGGGGTAACCCCTTACACCTTATTTTATTATTATGTACATATTTACTTATATATTTCTAAATTTAGTAAAAACGATTAAAATTTTTCAACGATAGTACCTCAACAACTCGGTAAAATTGCAAATTCAATTTTTCTATACATCAAATCAAATCTAAACTTAATAAACTAAGTTGTTTTCAAAAGTTTCACTCTTCGTCGTTAACCTAGGTAAAAGTATATACCTATTATTGAAGGCACTTGACCGTACCAGAGGCTTTGACTTCTGACTCTAGTTCTGATCTCTTCCTGCTGGGCCAACGTCCCCATTTCACAAAACGGGGTGACCATTTATAAATAACACACGCACAAAGCAAGGCACACAGTAAGTTCACATTAAGTTATTATAAAAACACGCAACATCCACAAAACACATCCGAACTTGCGTAGGTCGAAGATGAGACTAAGTGGCACGGTGCGTCCTTCATCGGGTGAGCAGAACTTTCGGTGATTTACTGCGCAATTATCCTTTGACCGATGAGAACCGAGTGTGCTGATCACAGGAAGGCATGTGTTCACATAATTATTAAAAACCTTGAAACGGCCTTGAGAAGACCCGAGTACTATTGTTTTATAAACATCATATAATTACTCAATGGGTCGATTCTCCGTGCAAATTACCGAGAGAAGGGGGAAATATACGGCCAGAGAAATTATCGTTAAAATAGGAAAGGGAAACAGATACATCGATGGAGGGGGAGAGAGAAAAGAGAGATTCAAATTCGACCTTCCTTGGTTGAGCAAGTGTTTGTTTTTCGTTGATGGATTTAAATACCGTGCAAACTATTAAATTATACAGCAAGGTTAAATTAAAGGTGGGCTTCAATAATTAAGGCATGAGTTACACCATGTGCGCAAACTCATTTAAGTTGAGTAGGTAAACGATGTTTGCACAAGCAGAGACGAGAATTTGAGCGCTTTGCCTCAACAATGTGAACACATATTTAGTTATTGTAGATAGAGTCCTAATGCGTTTGTAACTAATGTAATTACTTATGTATTCTTATATATGCAGTTTAATAACAATTTAGTAGGTTTTGTAAAATAAGTTCCGTTTTATATCAATATATCGAAATAATAATATTTGTTTTAATGACCACAAACAATGTATTGTTTAAAAAGTAAAACAATTACCTAATTTAACAAAAAGTTATTTAAGGTAGGTAATATTTTTTAAACAAATAGTATTATTTTGAAAGAATTTAAAAACTAAAAATTATTGTACTTTAAAATTGCTGACTCGGTTTATAATCATATAAACATACGTTTGATTAAAATTTACTTATGGAAACCTTCATTAATTATGAGTAAAGTTCGTAAATATCTTCAGTTATATACAGGTAAGCTTCAGAATGTCTAGAACATGCGAGATTTTTTGTGTTCTCTAATTGTTCCCATTTTTCTCTAATAAACAATTTTAGTACTAACATTTTTGTTTAAATATATTTTCTTCACCTTACTGGAGAGCTTCTAATTTATAATATAATTAATTTAGTCACGTCTGCTTTACCAATTATTTTTGTTTGCACTACCGCCGAATTAATTTAGTTTTTATTAAGATTAGAACTAGACAACTGAGACAAAGTCTGGTCAGAACACAGCCGGCTATACAGTCCCGTGAAATGACGAAGACAAGTTTAGTTTTCTAAAAGTTTATTGCTTAACAATAAGCAGAGTGTTTTTAACCGAAATAAGTGTTTGTAAAAGTTTCAGTGTTTTTGAACTATTTAAATGTATGTCAAAGTTCGTAAATGTGTTGTCTAAAAATGCGACTAAGTATAATGTTACCGAAAAGACGCTCGTGTCGTGGCTGAATAAAAAGCCAAAACTTATTAATGTGTTTATTCAGATTTTCACAAAACAATCACTTTCCCTCTAAAAAACGTCTAACACTTTCATAAAACTTCCTTCTTTAATTGTCAATTTTTACTAAAATGTTTGTCCAACGTTTTTTGAGATTACCCAAGTACACTAGAAGTTTATGGATTACGACTACAAAATATAAATGTTAAAAATTTATATTTCAAAAATGTGTTGAGTTTTACTTATACTGTATTTGTAAATTATAATCCAGCATACAAATGTAATTTCTTTTTCATAAAACATTAGTGTTTTCTCAAAAGTATTATGGTGAAAATTGACTATGATATTACAGTGTTTATGACAATATTTATCTGAAGAGGCGCTTTAATGTATTATTTCTAACTTCATTGTTTACATATTATAACTAATAAATTATGTTTTCTAATAAGTAAGATACACGAAGTTACTGATGCAATACATCAAATGAATGCTACTATTTAAAAACGAAAGTGTTAAGAACGTTTACTTCGTGTAGTACATATTTACAATATTTGCACGTTTCTTATATACTATAGGTATTACCTATTAGAATTAATTATAGTTCTTTCAAACACCTACGAAACACCTTATAAAGTTTTAAACGTAGTGGGTTTAAATACAAGTATTACAATCTACAAACATCTCTTTTGTTCACAGTGCTACGATGTGATATCTGGCCATTGTTTATAGAAACAGATGCTCAGGTACTCCTGCTATGGATCGTGACCTGTCTGTTGTATGCAAAGTAATGGCAACGCAGAAGAGAATAATTCTTAACCCAGGCCACCAATAGAAAACTGGTTTCTAGTCGCTAGACAGTGCTGAAGTATACTTATAGAATCTTGGGTTAGAGTCAATAAACCTTTAAGAAGAAAGGCTCTGTACCGGGAGTATGTGTGATCGGTAATGTCAAGGTTCCACGAAGAACTCAAAACGTGTGCATTTTTTAAATGCAACTCGAATTAACTGTTTCTGACAGAGTTTAATAGTTCAGATTTTAAGCAGTAGGTTCTTTAACTTAGTAGAAATGCAATGGCACGAGTTTAAATTTGTTAAGAATAATGATACACCTAATTTATTCCAACTATATAATTATATAGGAGTTAAATAATAATGCATATTATGTTGTTTTAATCGATTGCGAAAGTTGTCCGTAGTTAATTCTTATTCTCTTGCAAAAAAGTGAATTTATTTAACATTTGTCCACGAAGTGAGATGTCCTCATGACGTGATGAATCAGTATACTTTGTGAATTTTCTGCCCCCATTCTTGCGATTTAATTCAAACTAACTAAAGTAAAAATATTAACACCCGATACATTAAAGAACGTCATTTTACTTGTTGTCATTTGTCATTTTACTGGCAAATACGAGTGTGAAAAGAATGTACACTTTTATCTGGTGTGAAACAATGGATGGACATTTCAGCCTCTTATTGTAGGAATTGATTGTTGTATTAAAAACCTATGAAGCAGCAGACATTGTATCACACGTTGTGCAAGGCATACAGTTATGCGAGGCCAGTAAACAACAGATAACGGAATGTGGTTGCAAAGTTTCTACTGTATTCATGTTCAGAGAAGGTCAGGGAGGAAAACTGTTAAAAAAAACTCGTAGCAAAATCAATTAAAAATGGTTGTAGTGTGTAGCAATAAGTTAAACTATTAAATCTAATTTTATTACTAGACGTGTGTTTTAAACTGTAAAGTATGATAGACATATTGTTCAGGTATAATATATTTCTCTAACAGCTGTAAGATTCCAATATTTGACTTACACGTCAGCATCTCTTTTTAGGTATGTTTTAAAGATAGGTAATTTAATTAGGCAATGAGTATGTTAAAGCAATAAAATCACTCATTTCTAGCTGTTTATTTATTTTCCATTGCTATTGCAAAGGTGTGCATGATTTTATTTTTAATTTACTCGTGTATCAGGTTAATAACTTAAACATTTTTACTATCCAAATAAAGTCAATTTAATTGTTTTTATTGTTGCTTAATGTTTTTACTTTTTGCCAGTTTTATTATTGAAGCAAACTAAAAAACTTAAATCATGGCGCCAAATATATGCCTTTATGACAAATTTATAAATATAGAAAATGTATTTAGTTTATTATATGCATTTATATATAACTAATTTAGTTTATTATCAATAAACAAATGAAATACTAGTAATTATTTTTCGGTTTTAAACAGGAAAAATATAAATAATACTAAAAAAATCCCGTTGGGAGATGAAATCATGGAGTACAAACCGGTTTCTACCGGATCAAACTGGATATAATCAAGGCTATTCGCATTAAGTGACTTGTACTCATAATATATTTATTGTTATTTATAAACAATAAAACTGATGTTTGTGTTTGTTTATATATTGCCTTATTAACTTACTATCAATCCACGACATTGTGGGAAATGCAAATCGATTAGTCGGTTTCCGTAGTTAGCCACGATTTTGGCATCGAGAAATTAAATAAACTAAACTGGCCACGATAAGATTTAATAATGACCACGACACCTTGCACGTGGAGTTAAGATTCTGGAAGAAAATACACGAAATTCACTAACTTATTTGCAGGTTTTACTGACTGAAACAAATGAAGTTAAACTAATTCCAAGTTATTATTTTTGTTAAATGTAGATAACCTACCCCTATTCATTTTCTGCTAACACATTTTCTTTCATTTCACCATTCAAGATCTACACTAATCGTAGCACAACATAGATTTAATCATTTATTACCATTTTAAAACTCTTTATGTTTATTACAAATAAAATCAATTTAATTTATAAGTTTTATTAAATTAATTATATTACCATTTTTTCTCGTCTTCATGGTCTGATTGGCATACATTAAACGAAACATTGTATTGCCATTTGTGGTATCATACGCAATATATTATGTTATATCATAAACTAATGGAACAATTTTTATATAAGTCAAATAAAGTTTTATAAGTTTATATAAAGTTAAATTTTTATGTAATTTTGTATTTCAAATAAAGGCTAAATATGATATTATATAGTTAATAAATCTCAACTTATAAATACTTTTCGTCTAGTAAATCATAAAGAAATCTTAATTTCACTCTTTATCTGTTACTTAAATTGTGGATACAATTAAACACATTGTTATAAATGTAATTTTTACATATATATTTACGGTTTGAAAATAAGTTGGTTACTAAGTTTTGAAGTTTTTTAAAGATTAAGAAAGATAGGCAATAAGTTGGAAGGCTGGTCATAAATTACAAATTAAAAAAAAAACCCCGACACAGCAACTTGCAAAGAGCTGACGATCTTCTAAGACTGTACAGGTTTTCTTGAATCATAACTAAGAACACTCTTGATCAAGTCACAAAAAAACTAAATAAAAGTCAGTTCATCAGTTTGGGAACTACGATGCCTCAGATACGCACGTTATGGTGGGTCCATATGCTGTTAATACAAACAAATTGATAATTACTTTGTTTTTGTATTTAAGGATTAAAAGTTGTTTGATGAACAGTTTAAAATATGTATTACATCAATTTGTTTGCAATAACCAACCATATTGTTGTGTTTTCTGTGTTGGTATAGGATGCCGGGTTGAACAAACCAAGAACTTAACTATTATCCTTCATTTTGGCTTCTAAGGATAAAACCACTCAGTGATAGTTAATTAAAACACAAAAATAATTAATTAATCATTTAACATATATAGTCTAAACAAATTAAAATCGTTATTGTTTTAGTTTCTTTGATATCCAATGGCGATAAACATTGGCTGGCAGTAAATTGTTCGTCAGCCTCAAATTTGATCTCCTGAAAGCCGAGAGATCCTCAGTTAAAACTTACACTTTCGTCGATACCGATTACCGCTTAAGACAGTGTACAATTGTTACATTTTTTATATAAGTTGAATTCCTTTCATTAGCTTTCTGCACCAAAGCTGCATTAAAATTTCAACACCGCAAATTGTAAACAATATGTCATAAAGCCAACTCATAAAATCAAAGCTAGTTAATTGCAGATTTAACGGTAAACTATTTATTTTTACCGGTATATTCTGGATAAAAGCAACGAAATAATTCTCGAACGAAAGGATTAAGTACTGTGCATAATAGCTTATCAGTGTTGTGATTAATTAGGTAATTCACTTAGCTTAGTGAGCTTCCTTTCCTAGAAAATGTTTAATATATGTTTGTGTGTATATATAACAGACGTTGTAGTTAGTTGAAAATTAATGTGTTGGGGTCGTTAAAAATAAATAACTACTGTATATATTTATATGGTATTATTGAGCCCTTGCTTATCATTTGAATAATATATTATTCCCATAACCATTCATTTATGCTATAATTCACTAGTTATAGCAGCAACAGAGTTAGTACTTGCTGAATAAAGGAAACTTGTATAGTCATAGACTCATAAAGTCACAAGGAACCGATGCCTTTGAGTTTAAGATTCGAACTATTATAAGTTATTTAACTTAGTAGTTAACAGAGATACAATTTAGAGTTGTATAGATATTCTCATTTTATTTGAGGTAAGATGTAAATGTTTGTAATAGTACTTTTACAGTTTATATTTCACAAATTTTCTGTCTTTAATAAACAAGCCATATTTTGACAGCTTTAGATTTATTTTTTGATGTAGGTTTTAACTAATACTATTTAAAAAATCCTCTTTTACATTGAAAAGACAATTTTCATTACGCACTCTCTTTCTTCCTGTTTTATTTTATGTTAGGTCTATGCATTTGTTAACAGTTTACATTTTTTTACAAACAACGCATGGTAAAAATTAATAAACTATATTACGTATATGCATACACTAAGCAGTTACAACAATTGCATTTACTAGCCATGCATTCACTAATTGCCTGTAGCAAAAATCACAATACTTCTCACTTGGCTATTAAAGTTTTAATTCTCCGTTGTAAATTTATAATTTGAAAACTCTAATGTAATTTGAGCATTGTTATTCATGTAGCTTTAATTTAAAATTCAATAATAACCCAATAAATAAATGACAGGATATAACTTACTAAGCAGACCAAATTGAAGCAGTGCTTGGCATACGTAGGTTCTATCATTAAGAGAAGGTTGCAAATACTAAAATTAAGATAAGCCTAACTATTTCTGTACAATATTGGGTTGACATAATTAATATATCTAAAATAATAGTAGGCTACATTTAAAAATAAATCAAATCAAAAATTAAACTATAATGAATGATTGATGATTACTTTACTTTTTCATTTTGACATATAAAAAACTCCACGACTTTGAACTAAAGATGGTGATAAACCCTTACAAAACTTGTGTTTTAATTGAATTCGAATATTTTTCTGTTGTTATTTTTATTTGTGAAGTTGACATGTTAGGACGAATTAAAATTGATAATGTTCTAACGCATCTACCCTGGAGCAGAAAGCTATTGTAGTTGCCACTCCCTCGAGCAACTTTCACCACATCTATAGAGCCTCCATGACGTAGGCTTGCAGACATACGATCTTATCTCTTTCAATTTAAGTTTATTGTATTAATTAGCTGAATATTCGTGGTTTTATTATGATTGAAACAGTTTTCGAGTAAACGGTTACAACATTGAGGCGAAATTTATTCTATAGTTAATGAATTTTACTTCTGTTTGAACATGTTTTGGTATTTACAGTGTAGAAAGTTTTAAATAATAGAAACTTCAAAACTGAAGTAATGTGCATTTTATCATTTTGTATGGAAAGTAATGAATTACGTTCTGCTTTAGTAATACAAATTACAAAATAGTTTCCTGTGACAGCTAAAATAATAATAGCTAAAAAAATGCTAACAATGTAGTACGGTACTATTATTTAAAAAACTATGTAAAATAAGTAAACATTAATCTTGAATTGTGAGAAGATTATATTGGTAGAATAAAACTTGAACACAGAATCTCACAACTAATACGTTTATTAACTGAAACGCGTTTCAACGACAAAGTCGCCATCCTTAGTGATGAACGAGCTACAATAATCTACGAGCTACAATGCTCAAGTTATAGTTGGATAAATAAATGTTTGCGTTAGTAAATGTATTAGTTGTGATATCTGTGTTCAAGTTTTATTCTATCAACTAGGTATACATAAAATTATTTATAAATCTATTATTTGATAACTTGTATTAATATTTAACATTTAATGTATAGGAATATTTAGTGATTGACCAACTCGTAATTTGTTATATTTTCTTTTCATCATATTTCTTCTACAAGTATTTGCATTGCAATCTTTGTGAATAATTTACTCTTTTTTATTTTACTATTTTATTCTGTTTTGTTGCACTTTTGTTCGAATCATCATTCTTCATTACATGAAGAGACTAGCCTACATGTTAAAGAATATAGATAAATTATTAAATTGTACGTTTCATTTTGATACAGCGTCGTTCACAAAACGTCTTTACAATAATTGAATTTCACCTCTTGATTAAATGTCCAGATGAGATTTTCCCAAAGCAAATTATCTTCGAATGCGTCATTCACAATCGCGAACCTTCTTTACAACCTTGCGAAAATTCCCAGACACGCTGCAAACTCAAGAAGCATGCATTAATTGCAGATTAGTTGCGGCGATGGAATATCACCGGTGTTACAATACCGTGACCATATATAGGAAGTGCTTTATAATTAATATTTATTTCCTTGTATGTTTTTCAATTCGATTTAAATTATACAATGTGAAATATCAGCGTTTGTTTGCAAGAATAAACAATAAATTACGTACAACTGTCCTTAACATGTTCGCAGATAAACAAACTATGGACAATTAATTGAAGAGGATGTATAGTATAAGTGAATACAAAGTCCTGTAAACAAGCTTGAATGGATAATTTATTTTTGTCTGTTCTTATTAACACGTTCACTGTTACGCAAATTTCGTATTTCCTATGCTAGGAGCTGGCCTTTTATTTTTTATATGTATAGCCTAAATGAGTAGTAACTACTTTATTTTATTTTTGAACCTTTCTACGAAATAATCATTAATATTTTAAAGCGGACGCACATGTGCGTCCATAGCAAATAGGCTTAAAGTAGGCGTGCGAAGTAAGCATGCACTGTGAATTGAAAATTCTCCCAATATACGGGTTGGCGTGCGAATCATGAGATGCAGTGTATATTGAAAATACTCCCAATACGGGGGTTGGTGTGCGAAGCACGCAATGCTCTGTGAATTGAAAATACTCCCAATACGCGGGTTGTTTTCTTATAAATAAGACGAAAACATGATTTTAGCCAAGTCACTGGAAAACTGTAAAACACCGGGACGAATTTAAATGCTGTGTGCCCATGGCGGGAATCAAAAATAAGACCGCCGTTAGTAAAAAAATAAGTGTATATAGGCGATATTCTAGTTGCGCTCGTCACCTTGCCAAACAATATCATGACCAGCCATGTCAAGGTTGATTCAGCTCACTGAATTTATGCATTTATTCGAGTGGTATTGCACAGCCAAGAAAATCTGTTTTTTTACTATGATTGTGCATTTAAACAAATGAAGTAGAAGGCCTACATAACATGCACAAATAGTAAAAATTAAGGTTATAAAAATTAAGTTATTCCTAGAATTATCTTAATTTCAATTGAATAATTCGTGTTAACAATTTTTCTAAGTTTTAATAAATTTTAACAGTAATAGTTATAATTCAACAAACTGAATAATTTAGTTTCTTGTTGTGTAGGTTGAACCAGTTTACAAATCAAGACGTGAAGCTCAGCTGTTTAGTTATATTTATTAGTTAGTTTAGTTATTTCTGTTCGACTGTTTAAATGAAATAAATTGTCAAAAAACAAACGTTTTGATAAGTTGAGTTAGCAAAACGAAATACATGTACGAGTATATCGAGTTATTGCTATGCAAATTGAAAGATAAATTTATATACGTACCGGCCTTTCACTCATTGTTTATAAATAACAATGAGGAAAGGCATTTGAAAAATGCAGTTCTTTAATGTTTGACGAATAGAGTTGATTTATAATACAGTACTAATTTACAATTTAATAATTGACAGAGTTTTGTGATTTAAAAATACGAATTAGCACTGTTCTCTTTTCTCAGTATAAAGCATTTGCTCTCTCCTTAAAAACAAGTTTAACGTATCACAACGGAAAATACCCGAAGTAAAAAACGTTACAACAGAACATGAACTGTATCAATATACAGGTGTCTTTTGTTGCGTTAAACATCGATTGAATTAGGACACATATGGTCTAAATTACACAGACGTTCAAAGAATCGTGTGTCAACTGAAACAGTGTTAGATATTTCTTAAACTCCATCCATGTAGGGTTTGTTGTTGAAAGTACTAATCTATCTTACTATGCAAATACGTGATGAAATGATGTTATATAATATTAAAGTAACAATGTATAAATGAATATTTTCCGAGGTGGCAAACATATTATTACCGAGTGTGTTTCAACTGAGTGGTTTTGTAACATTTGTATTTGAGTGCAAATATTTACTTTGGTATGCAATCAAATTCATCTGGAGTATATTTTGGGGGGTTTACACTTAAATAAAGTTTCTTTAAAAAATTACTTCATAATATAAATATCAAGAATAATAATGTTGCCATTGTTTTGAGATTAACGGGTGATTTATATTTGACTGTTAATCAGCTTCAAGGACACCAATTGTGCCATTTTCGTTAGAATCAGGAAAAGTTGGTTCGTCGACAACTTGGCGTCTTCGTAGCCAAGAGGTTAGCCTAAAAGCTCAAATCACCTGTTTGAATTGGTGAAAGGATTTTTGTTTAGTAGGAAAAGGAGTTGATTTCAGGGGATGATAACCCGTCGATGCTTTTCACCTCATTGAGAACAATGAAATAAATACAAATTTGTGTTACAATATTACTGTATTTGTTTTTTAAAAGAGTATGTTCTTATTTATATACTTTAAATATGCCTTTGTTTAGTATAGATCAGAATAGATTTACTACAACAACAATTAAAATTTACATCTTTACAAAACTAAACTACAAAAAGAAGTTTCAATACATATTTGTTTTTCTTAAATGTATAAAATAAATGCGAGATAAAATATTCTTGGATAGAGAAGACGTAGAGGCAATAACATGTTGTAGAAAGCGTTTTCTTCTAGCAAAGTTCGACCAATCAGAGCTTCGGGTCAGGTGGGCTTTGCAGATTCGCAATTCGCACACACTCGCACACCCAACACTAAATGAGGCCATCCATGGGAACTTGTATAGTCCGTTAGTATTTGTACAGTCACGTTAAGACATAAATAAACATAGACTAAGTACGGTATTTACATAAATCTCAAATAAGAATATTCATGAAATGAATTGATAATGTTTAGTAACCGTATTTCTTCAATATACATTAGGCTATAGATTATTTTATATAAATAAATTAAACCAATGAAAAATCACCAACTAAAATTGTTTTGTTAAATTGATTAAGTTGAAGCTATTTAGAACGGCATGAACTGTTCTGTCGCCAAATATTCAATTTGAAAAGAATTAGTAAACATTTTACTGTAGTTCAATATATGTTAATATACTTAAAAATGTAATTGTTCTAAAAACTAATTTAATTATTGAAATTAACATCTTCCATAATGTATAATAAGTATTACTATATTAATTATTAGTGTAACGTTAATAAGTGAACATTTTGAAAGTTGTAGGCTACTTAAAACGCATTTGTATTGTAAAAATAATAAATTGTTTCAGTTTGTTTTTGCATTTTGTATTGATAATTATTTTAATACTGTTAGTAAAAATAATATAAGTTTGAAGTATTTTTGTATAGATATATTGGCTAGTTTTTACATCTAGGCCATACAATAGAAATAGCATCATATTGTTCAGTATTGAAACAGTAAAAAAAGTCGACTCTTGTGAGTTTTCGTGTAAAACGAAAACTTATTCTACTCGTAATTGGATTTCAATTATTTGAAATGTCCACCAATTTGGAAAAAGAGTAAGCACTTGACGTTTTTGAAAAATTTCGATTAAAGGTTTCAAACGTTCTAGTAGCTGTGTATATTTACGTTCTGGACTTACAGCTTGTTATTGAAAATGGTCAACTAACGAAAAGGGAACCTTACACACATGTTTTATCTATAGAATCAGTTTTTGAAACATTACCTTGATATTTATAGTAGACATTTTCAGGTTACAATTCATCATATTACAAAAACACTTACACATTGTTTCACAAAAACACTCACACGCATGCATCATTGTTGACTGATGAGTCGTGACCAGAAGGCATAATGTCCCGGTGCGTACAATGTGTAAGTGGTTTTTGCAATATGCCGAAGCTTAACCTGACAACCTGAATAGCCGAAACGGTCGTTGTTTGCACGACGAATACAAAAAGGAATATTAAAGACGGTAAGTATTATATTTTGTTATAGTTTGACAAATCATACACATTAAAGCTATAAAAAATCAAATGATGTATTTTTTATTTACGAAAAAAGTGATCGAATTTTGATAATACAATTTTAAGCTCGATATTTTTATACCTCACTTTTTTTAAATCCTTGGTCAGGAAATTATTTTTGTACAACAAAATATAATAATAATGATTGTAAATTGATTGAAATAAGTAAACAAACTATTGAGTTTGAGAAATCTTAAGTAATTACTTAAGTTTATCTTCAAGTTCATACAATGGTAAACAACCTGAGGCCACAGAGTTGAATGTCTACTTTCGAGAAATATTTTAGTAAACAGTGAGAAAATATATTTTATAATTATAGGTTTCATAAACATAATTAAGAGTTAACCGTTAAAGACCGATTTACTAGCGCAGAAAAGGGTAGTCAAAGATAGAAAATATCTGCTTCTTTGTTATCAACATTGGTCCGGTGGTAATACTGACCATGATGTTATGACGTCATTAATTTGATTGGTTGCTGTAATTTTATCTTTCAGATTGATAACGGTTTTATGTAAAAAATCTCTACTACCTGCCTCAGACCCCTTTCTAAATAAGATAGAAGGCGTAACCTTGACTGTAGAGGGAGCTGTCAATAAAAGCCGCTCTCTTTTATGTACTGGAATTCAGTTCAACACAAGTCAAAGAAGTTGCAAGTCATTGTGCGTTTCAGAATAATTAACGGTTGCTAAAATCTGATTGACATGTAGATAGACATTTAGCAATACTTTTCGCAAAGAGCAATAGAAAGGCAGTTTCAGGCCAAGTGTTTGTTTTGAATAATTGCCATCGATTCTACCAACCATTCGAAGCTTTGCTAGCACGCGGTCGTTGCCGTGAACGACAAATAACTTCATAGGCTGATTGTTCTGAAAAATATTTAATATAAATTTCCCAGTTGTTGAAATTAAAGAAAAAGAGTTACGCCAAAAGTCGACAGTCGCTATTCAGAACCATTTAGAAAGCGTATTTTCTGCAAGTCTTTCGTGGAAGTTAGACGCAATTTCTTTTCTCCTCCGTGGTGCTACGGCGGGGCGGCATTTCTTAATTAACCTTCATCAGGTGGATCCATCTGTTGACTTGGTTTAGGTCAGTACCACCGAATCACTTTTGTCTTGACTGTCATCTCCCCTCCTTTCCATCCAATCCAATATCTAATAAACAGGTTTTGGAATCTTGTAAGTAGAACTCGAAAGAAATTAATTGTGATTCTGCGCATAATTTAAAAAGTTAACATCTCTCACGCTATTACTTAATTTTAAATTCCCTCCAAAGAATTTGAACTTTAATTGGTTCAGACCGAAAAAGAAAGTTATTGCGGTTTGTTTTCCAATAATGACTGATTTTTTAATTAGCATTTCAAAACAAATATGCTACAAAAGTTGATTTAGTTCAAATCAGATTTTACGGAGTAAAATATTTTGAAAAATAAGTTTTAGTAAATCATAAAGTTTTGTAATACATTTCAGGTTATGTTCTAAAACTAAAATGTTTTCTGCGAACAAGTGTTGCTCACTGATTGAAATTAATAAACTAATGCTTTCCTTACAAATTTACTAAATGCTTGTTAAAAACTAGGCCTACTAATTATGAAGTATTTTACAAAGATAGTTAGTTATTCTATTAAGCTGTCAAAGTGTACACGAGTTCTGATTACTCAATGAATGCCGGTAAACTGAGGCCTATTCGTATTACATGATTACGTCATCCAGTTCATTACCATTCGTCCAGATTGCTGTTTTTATTAGGTAAGTGACTCAGATGCTGACAAGTGTTTCACTTTGTTTACACAATCAAGGATTGCGGAGATACTGTTATCACTAATGTGTTCTATAAGATGTGATAAATTATAACTATTTTAATCATAAACTTATGAGCGAATATATAGCCTATTATACATTAAGGTAAACTATACTTTATTTTTATATGGGAATGGAACTTAAATTTATTAATTTAAAATTGTCAAATTAAATTATGTTGTTGTTTTAATGAATGTATACTTATTAAAGGATTATATAACAAATAATTTACAAGTAAATATTTATGATTTTGTTAAGTTCATTATTACAAAGTACAATAATAGTACTTAAAAATGAAATCTCAACTTTAAAACGGTAACTTATTTCTATACCAACATTATGAAAGTATATAAAAGACGCTACCGTATGTTAATTATTTATATTGAGCAAATGTTTATTGTTTCTTATGATATAAAGTAAAACTAGTCCACTAAGGTTATCCACAAATATCGCGAAGAAGAAAATCAGCGAGTTTGAGT
>JAGFPH010000134.1:711365-740526 GCA_018207615.1 Philaenus spumarius
AAGGTTATCCACAAATATCGCGAAGAAGAAAATCAGCGAGTTTGAGTTATTTGTTTGTTTCAACAAAAAAAAAAAAAAAAAAAAAACTAAAAAAAAAACTGTACGTTAGATTTTAATGATTTACTATAGAGTTTGTGTTTAATTATGTTAAAACAAATGTGACTTGTTTAAAATAAATAGAAATACGAGTATATTACTTAGTTCAGACCAACTAAAGTACTTAGTGAGTCCTTTCAACTAAAAGATAAACTTTTAAAATACAATTTTTATATTTTAAACGAAATTTTGTATAAACGAGTGAAATTTAGTAAATGATATTCTACGCCTTTAAAGGGGTTCACTTAATTTTTTTCTAAAATCAAATTCACAGATGATATTATAAGAAACATTTTTAACATTCACTTTTAACGTTGGAACTACTTGAGTTTATCAACCAAACCACTATGACATTCTATAGGTACCAACATTTTTTAATTAACGTCAAATAAATTGAAGAAATCCCTTCGATATAAACATAACGCCAAATAAAAAATACTCTCAAGGAAATAATTTTGTTCAAGAACAATAATTTAAGACTGTATCTTTATGTATAAAAGTAAATGTTTTTTGTCCTCTATAGTCTCAAAAACTATTTTACTGATTTCATTAAATATTCTGGCCCATATGTTTGCCAGAAGTGTATAGACGATTCAACTGCTATATAGTCTAAGTGTATGAAATGGTGCTGCTATCCCTATACAATAAAATGTAAATTAAACTAAACTCTACAAGCTAAAGCTAAATTTGTGAAATAAAAGTGATACAAATAAAAACCGTTTGCAAAGGAATGAAATGGGATAACTACCATTAAAATTAAATAATTATATTATTACTCTAACATTTATATATGTTCATAAACTACTCAACTAATTTTTCTACAAAAATATCACAATTTACACATGTTGCAGACGTTCTGTACAATTAGTACCTGATTTGTTTAGAGAATATGGTCATTACAATCAAATAGATTAAAATGGGGGTGACCATATACAAAAAATATAAATTATACTAACTTAACTTCCTTCAAACTATGAAGTTAAAATTCTGTAATATTATTCTTAAGTGATATAAAACCCCATTTGCAATTGAATTATTGTACTTAATTCAAAAAAATAAAAGGAAATAACTACCCTTAAAATGAAATAATAGTTTATACCCTTACTTTTCTTTATTCAACTAATTTTACTAAAAATTTCACAATTTACACATATTAGTACCATAATTGTTTAAAGCAATATGGTCACTACAAAAGTAAATTAAAATAAATAAACACGAATCTTTGATAAATTTATTTGACTTTACTTCGCCTCGTGTGTTCAAGTTTGACAAAGTTCATTTCCCTCCAAGTCCATTAATATTTTTATGTTTAGGGTATTAATGCACTCCTCTTTAAGATTTAATATAAGCAGAGAAAACATTATGAACAAACGAACGGACGTGACTAATAAATCTCGTATTTGTTTGTTACGCTTTACTCAAGGATCGTTTGTTCTATATTTATTCGTCGCACGTTTGATTGCAAAATTTTCACGACACATGAAATAGGTTAATACAAAAACAACTGCTGGCTCATTAACTCATCCCATGCGCGTAAGTCGTCGAGACTCATTTGCAAAGAGTTAATTAATTATATTAACGAACGTGTTGACACATCTGCCGCATCATTAGAGATACGGCTGTAATTGAGATTTGTAGAACACATTATCCGTTTTGCGTTTTACTTAAAAGTTTGGTTTCTAATACTGGAAAGAGATGATACTTTATCTCAGTGTGTGTAGGCTACTTCCAAATATTTTGTTAAATAATTTGATACGAGACAAATTAAAATAGAAAACTGATATAATTAGTGTAGTGCACTGAAAGTTAAGTTTGAATCTAAAGGATATTTGTACAGTATTATCAATCGAAAATGGTATAAATGTTACAAGCTGGTGCTAATTATTAATTCAATGGCGTCCTTTATTAAAGGAAACAAAAAAATACCTATGTTGTTATCACATAAAACTGTGAAATGGTATTTTAAAATAAAACGGCATATCCATATGTTAGAAGGAAGTATTATGTATATTATAACAAATGAAGAAGTACATATTTTCTTCATTCAGGATTCGAAATGAGATATTTACATTAATTCCCTGACATTCTACAAACACTGGTTAGAAGTTATGAGGTTAAGTATCAGGGCTAGGCAAAGGAGCGAAAACGATGTGGGTTATGGTTTACCTGAGCCAAGTACAGAAAAATAACAAAATGTAACATTTTAAATGCATCAATTGTTATATATTATTTCGTATTCTTTCTGCATTGTAAATGATATTTTTGGTAAAAAATCATCCTTTGTCGAGTTTAATTACTGAATTTTTTTAAAGTTACGTTTTGAATAATTATTTCCTTCTCTGAGTTCAGAATGTGCTGTAATTAGTAAAGTGTTTTATAAAACTGTAATTTATATTTAATCACTCCTCGGTCATTTAACTTGTTTGAAAACGGTTAAAAGCTTCCCACTAAGTGGAATCTTAAGCATTCACAAATATTTGATTAATTACAGTAATTGAAATTATTTGCAAAAAACATCTCGTTCAAGGATTACTATTTTTGAAAACTTTTTACAAAAGTTTAATTGTTTTAGAGACCGATGTAAACATGCATTCCAGGATATTTCTTCATGGTGTATTAACTAATAATTTCTAACTGTAATGGTCTATCTGAGAAAATCCTAAATGAGTTCTATTACAAAAAAGACTAATAAAAGTGTAATAGTTAATTAAAATCTGTAATGTTTATAATTGGTAATTGATATAAAAGCTACTATAAAAGTTTGCAATTTTAACAATCAAAAATTTTAAAACATGAGTTCTGCTATTTTTACTTCTGATTATAATAATAATTATTGTACATAATAGCAAACTTTAGACTTAAAGGTCTAAACAGTGCAATGCAGCTGAGCGCTTTGACATTGCCTCATTTCAAACCATTTTATAAATCCATCTTTTGTAATTGAGTAGTGAAAAAGAAAGTGAAACGCAAAACGGAAGTGTATTGTGACTGTGCTTAAAATGAGACCTTACATTCTCGCCATATTTGTTCATTTCAATAGCAAACTTACTAAATAATGTGTGTATTGTATACATAATTTGTGTTTTGATTAACTTTTGTACTCATGTAAAAACTAATTATAGCTTTTCGAAAACATAATACATATATATATATAAAACAATCCACAAAATTACACTTGAAGATATTTTTGGGTGGGATATGTTATTGCTTATAATATAATATAGTTTAGAAACACTAATTTAGCATTTTGAAATATTCATACATTTTTTTCATACGTAAAGGTAATTTTTGAAATTTTGCAAATTCAGCCGGATGTAGATTAACAGCTGTATTGAGTTGAACTAATAATTGAATAAAGAACGAGTCCGTTTTACATTCGGCTAAACACAATAAACCGGATGTAAATTGGACGCATTCTTGATTCAATTATTAATTCAACTCAATATAGCTGTTAATATACTCCCTGTTTATAATTGTTGGCCAGATGTAAATAAGAGGTGTTTTTGATGAAACTGTTAATTCAACTCAACATAGCTGATGATTTACATCCGGTTTATTGTGTTTAGCCGGATGTAAATCGGACGTGTTCTTGATTCCATTATCAATTCAACCGAATATAGCTGTTAATTCACTTCCTGTTTATAATTTTTGGCTGGATGTAAATCAGAGGTGTTCTTGAATCAATCATTAATTCAACTCACCATAGCTGATGGTTTACATCAGGTTTATATTATTTAGCCGGATGTAAATCGGATGTGTTTTTGATTTTGATTTTCAGCCCTCGAAAGTTTTTAATTTAGTTACTAGATTAGCGCTGATAGTTAAATTTTTTACAATAATTATTACAGCTGCTGTATTGTATGGATTACTCTTGTAACGTTCTTCTACCTGAAGGCAAAAATGTACTATTTTGCTAGTAGTTCTTATTTTAATTATTAGAAATCGCAGATAAATCAAATTTTGACAGACGATGAATTGCAATGGGCTAAATGTGGCGCAGTAGTTTTTGTTCCATTTGTACTAACAATTTTTTTTATAAATGTTAACAAATTTCAACTACACAGAAATATTGCCTGTACTTTTCCGATCAAGAACATTTTATAATAGCATAAACTTCACTCAAATTAATTAGATTATATAGATGTTTAAATGATAATGTGCACGCACGAGTAGTAAGCAAGTGTCTGCCAGTATTATCTGTATTCACTCATTTAGTGAACAAAGTATATGGAAAAAAAATTGTTTATAATTCAAAATGTTTGTGATAGTGAATTAATCCAATGGCATAAGAAAAATTTTGAAGCGGAAATTGGAGTTAAATGCGAAAAATCGTCTCTAAGCTAATATAAACCCATGTTAAGTTGGAAACAATATGGAAGCTAGTGATCCTTGGCCACACTGTCTCTACGAAGTCACTGTACTACTCGAGTGTTTAATCTGCTCTCTGGTGGTTATCAAATTAACTTCGTCGCGGAGGAAGACTAGAAGAACAAAAATATTTCCGTTTGTTTTGAATATGTGTGAGAGATCTATGTTTAATAAAATATGTAGATGTTTCAATATATCCTCTAAATAAAGGTATTGTAACATAATATTGGCTTTTGGGTGACCCGCCTTTATTTGCAAGCAAAAGACTGAAGCACTATCTAGTATAGATCTTTGCCACTTTGAGGGCTGTAGTCAACTAGGAAATATATTGCACTCCCACCGAGCCTTAAGTCAGGTGTTATGTTGAAATGGCTATTTATTTATAACTTTTTTACATAAATAATGATGTTTAATGTTTCCTCTTAGATGCGTACATTTATTACTTAACAAACGTTACAAATACATATTATGACAAAATTATCGCGTTTTATTAAAATAAGTAACAATAATTTAGGTACACACTTGAGAATGACTGATGATAGTTTTTCTTTCTGATAGTTCTATTTTACTAAGTTTTACACATCGGCGTCGGCTTATGTTTATAAGCGTACATTTTACCATTGAATATATAACCTATAGGGTATATATTCAAAGATTTTACTCCCCTCCCGTATTCTTGTACACATGCTTTTATTGAAACCGTATACCAAGATATAATGTATTACAAAATCAAGTGCAAGCGCAATAGTTGAATACGATTCAAACAAAGTTCTTTCTGCGAGATCGTACCGTCGATTACACATGTATGTAGGTTGTATACTATTGTCTTTGATCTAAATATTCAAGCATTTAAATTCAACCTTTCATAACACCTTCATCCTCCATTGTTAACTCTACCCTCCTCCGTTTTTCCTACGGGGTTTCCCCTTTTAATATATTGTTAGACAACCACCTGCTATCTATGATCAAAACAATTAATTATATTTAAATTGAAAGAAAGAAATTAATTTTGTAGTATTACAAATATTTACAAATTATACATTCGTCTTTAATACCTAACCTAATATACACAGAAAAAAACATTCTTCACCAAAAACATAAACTTAATAGAAACAGAAAAATTTTTTTTTAACTAAAACATATAATTTCCTTAATCATTAAAATCTAATTAAACCAACTTTAACATGTACTACAAACAAATAGGCACCCCTGTAGCTTGTGCCTGTATTATGTTTAAGAAGCGTACTAGAATGACATTTTTGGGGTTTTATCTAAAAACATAAATATAGAAGATTATTCTGTACATTTTATTTCTTTTCACGACTTTATAGTCGGTCTGCTGGATCCCCCAAAATCACACAAAACGTAAAGTACAGTACTACAAAAGTACCCGGTTCAAACTCACGTGGGTTTTTTACCGTGGGAGCTGCTTCTGATCCGAAGCCGACGGCCGGGATGAAAACTCGCTACCGCTGCAAGCGAAGCGAAGCGGTCCTTAATTCGAAGCGCAAACTCGCAAAGCATGAGCAGAGACTGGAGGCTGAGGTGTAAACAAATTCTACTAGTAGGATATATATTTCGTAAACGCTAGCAGCTATTCAGCGCCTTCGTGAGTAGGTCAATGTCTCAAATAGTTGGTTAAACTCTAAAATGTATAAACCTAATTTTGTAAATTCGCTCAACTCACGTCAGCGGCTCACCTGCGAGATCGAATTATTAATCTTTGCTACTACTATTTGCTTATGTCTTATTTTTAGTATTGTTAATAGTTTTACTGAAAAGTATATTTTTCTGTTTATTAATTTTGATGTCATGGCAATTTTAATATTGGATAGTTTTAGTGTAAAAACCTGTTGCAAAATTAGACTAATTTATTTCGTATTTTAACTTTAGATTATGTATGCACTTTTTAAACAAATTTGTTAAATATAAACTTACAGTAGGCCCGATAAAAAATAGTTGAGATTTTTAGACCAATATTATGTAGCCTACTATTTTCATTTTTTATTTCATATGTATTGTTGTAACTCTGACTGTATTTCCTTAGCTTTTGTATTGTTTATTTTCACTTAATCTAATAAATTAATAGGAAAATACGTTGTAATTATGTGTTCCTGATGTCGGGGACTTAAAAGTTTTATGAACAAATCACTTTTACAGAATAACGTGTTTTTATGCATTAAACTTAATAATTACATTTTACTAATACAAATTGTCTTTTCGCAATCACTTAAAAATACCACTCTTACATAAATAGGAGAATTAGGTTACGTACAGTATATCCCATAGTTTAACAGAAATCTATATAATTTTACCTCAGCTTTAAATATAATCATTTTTCGAAAAGGATGTACAATTTTAGGTAAAGTAAACGACCTAATTATTTGCAATTGCAAAACGTGAATATCGACGACTGACGTCTTTCTTAGTTTTCAGGAATGTTGACTGAGTTAAAGACCACTTTCTAATGCTCGTCTCGTGACGAGGATTCCTCGAAATAAACTTTAAACGCTAACAATTACCTAAGCGAAGCACTTTTAGCAAATTACGTGTTTATTTCTGCATAAATAGAAGACGAATAAAAACATATGTCATTAATTTGTAGACCCTACAGTTATTTTTTACATTTATTTGACAAAATGGTATTACGAAATCTGGTTTTAAAATAAAGCAATCAACATTAGGCGATTTAAAATATTAGGCTATTTAATTGTCCCATACATAAAAAAAATATATTTAGTTTTGACACCTTATCATAATGGTGTCAGACTCTAGAATAAATTCGATCATATATTAAAGTACAGAAAGCTAAAGAAAATTTTAAACTTTTGTAAATGTAAAATGTTTTTATACAGATGAAAAATTATTGCAAGACTTTTAATTATTTATGGAGATTATCCTTATTGTTATTTAATAGCCATTTTGAATTGTTAACCTTTATTTTATGATATATTTAATGACGAATAAATAAATAAATTCTATTGTAAATACACAATTACTTACTAATTATCTTATTATTACTCTTTTGAGTTTTTCAATTACTGTTGTAATATTGACATATTTGATAGGCGCTATATATTACAAACAGCTTCGCCTGCAGATAAGATAAAGCGAATCAAACGAATATAGGATAAATACTAAGCCTAATTCTTACAAGCAATTAAAACTCAGAGTATCCTGACACAAAACCCCGGGTATTTAGTTTCGTCCAAATCGATCAATTTGTTCTCTTTTAGACATACTGATTCATAAGCAATGTGCGTCATTGAGCGATACAAATAGGGCTTTCTGCAATTTTTCGCTCATAACTCGAAAACGAAATGAACATTATACATCCAGCTTGGGGTCCATTCGAACTCCCCTCTGTCCTCTTATGTTAATTTCAGAACTCTGTGTGCCGTAGATTTGTTTCGGCATCGGCTAAACCCTTTTATAATAACATATATTTGTATATGTTTATTGTACTAAAACAAGGATTCAAACTATGAATATACTGATCACAAAATACTTTCATTTTGTACCGTGCGCGTTTTCAACCTTGTACCAGATTCACTTTACCTTCTACCCTGCTGGCACTTTTCTGACTTGATACACATTTACATAATGTATGGCTTAGTTTCATCCAGATAACATGTTGGCATAGTATTGTGTTAACTTTAATGTATTCTCTGTATAATTACGTTCTATAAACTCTTTGATCACAATGATTGTGTGTAAAATAATATAAATATTTAGGAAGAAAAATGGTAAAGAAAACATATATATAGGTGATTTAGAAAAAAACGGAGTAACTTTCAGATAACCGAGTTATTGAATAAAATCTAAAAATTTTGCATCTTGGTAGTTGTCTATAATATACAAAATTTGTATCTTTTAAGTTACAAAAGTAAAAAAAAAACAAAAAAACAGTTAAGTTTGTAATTAAAAAAGGAATTTTTTGTTTGTTGAAATTTATTTGTAAAGTTAGTGGATTTAGAAATATTTTACATTAAACATTTTAAACGGCCACCATTTTAGAAATATATGAAAAACTTTTTGGTTTTTTGTACATGGGTAAGAGATTTCTTACATGATATTTCCTACATCCAAAAACAAGTATTAAAAACAAAAAAACAAAACAGGAAAACGAAACATTTCAGAACCAATGTTTATGTTCAATTTTTTCTTTATTTTCAAAATTAGAACACGTCCTGAAAGTTTCTCCGGATCTTTCTGTGTAAGTAAATATTTAGTGCTTGTATTTACCTCCAAATAAAACGAGCATGCATTTTAAATAAACCGGGTTTAAAAGAAAATAACTATATAGCTTGACGAGTGAGAAAAAAACTAGATAAAATAATACCTGAACACAAAATCTCTCAATAAATACGTTTGGTAACTTCAAACGCGTTTCAACGACAATGTAGACATCCTCAGTGATGCACGGCCTACAGTAAAGGTCAGTTATAGTTTGTTTACTGTAGCCCGTGCATCACTGTGGATGGCGACATTGTCGATGAAACGCGTTTGAAGTTAGTAAACGTATTTATTGTGAGATTTTGTGTTCATGTTTTATTTTATCTGGGTTTAAAAGATACTTTTGATCTTGGCATCCTATTTAAAGGTTTTTGTAAAACCTGTTTGAACGTGTTTTGTATAAATTACCAAACTTCAGGAATGATATCAGGAAGTCAACTTCATTGAAACAAAATATACGGACAAAATTGTTTGGATATTACAGTTCGTAGTTAATTTACAATGTGAACTGGCGGATAGGTAAAACAGTTATTGCAATAATATTATAGTTGTGATAAATTAGTGACGAATGTATTGAACATTTGTGTGATTCGGTGAGTTTTTATTAGTGTTACAAAAATGCAAATTCATTTGCTCTCATTCATACTCTTCCCCATCGTTCATCTATAACTCTATACGAAGATAGTGTATGAATGTAATACATAAATTTGCGTATTTAAAATCATATTTTAATAGGAATAAATCACACTTGTAATGTATCATACCTTCATTGTAACTTACATTTCAACCATTTATCAAAATTATTGATAAAAGCAACCTTGAAGAGGACAAAACCTGAATAGATAAGGAAGTGCAGATGACCTTGTGGCCCTGCGGATTATGTGACACGCCACGCACAGGTGTTAGGAGTTATACGTTAAAGCGGTATTAGTATGTTTTCTAATAAACTGGACACGATAGTAGAGCGTGCATTCAATTTCCTAGGAAATATATAACTACTAATTTGTCATTCTATCATTTCATGAAAACGTTTATAATTTTTTTACTTTATTGTTCTGTCAGTTGAATATTTCCTCTTTTGTAGTAAGTTATCCTCTCAAACCAATTAACTTGTTTTTGTGGTATTTAAGAAGGCAACGCTAAAAATCAAAACCTTATATATAAATCAACCGTATATTTCTTTAAACCTTGTTAAAGGATAGTTTACACATTTTATTATTCCTATCAACATTGTTTTTAATAATGCAATTAAGAAACTTAACGTTTAAGACACAGCTGAAAATGTTTTGTACTTAAAATATTGGTTGCTTTTTTTAATGTTATTGGCATTTTGTAACAACAATTTAATAATATTGTCAATGCAATTTTGTTCACAGTCCATCTCCTACCGGTCTAGATCAAAAGATGTTAATACTTATTACTTTCTCACTATACTATAATATAGAGAAAGTATAGTGATCGCAAAAAAAATCGATGTTGAGATTTTTGTGGAAATGTCCGTTTGGGACCCCTTAAGTCCAAAAAAGTGGTTTTTACAAAATGTCTGTCTGTCTGTATGTATGTATGTATGTATGTATGTATGTATGTATGTCTGTATGTATACAAAGCTAGAGCGAAAACTATTCAATCGATTTCAAACAAATTTGCACCAGACATGTCAAGTAGGTCTGTATAGATACACGAAAAACGGTTTTGAATTTTTTTTAAACAATCCCCTTTTTTGGCAAAAAACCCCCCCAAAAAAGCAGTTATTATTTTTATAAAAAACGGCTCTAACTATTTTGATAAAATTTGGCTTATTTGTAGCCCTTAATGTACCCTACCATACGCAAAAAACCGTATCTTTCTAAAAATTCTCGTTTAGCTAATAATAATAACTGATTTTGGGGGATTTTTTGGCCATAAAGAGGATTGTTTTCAAAAAATTTCAAAACCTTTTTTCGTTCATCTATACAGGCCTAATTGACGTGTTTGATGCAAATTTGTTTGAAATCGATCGAATAGTTTTCCCTCTAGATAATAATAATAATATTTATTAGTTAATCTCCTACTTTAATAAATCACCTCTTCTACCTCACCTACAAAATTATGAAGTCACAGTAAATCTGTTTAATAATTTAAATATGTTTGTGAGAAAGTATGTGCCAGTTCCTGGTACCGTTATTTTATTAATAATGTCACTATCAGAAAATAGAGAATCAAGGAATGCTTACTTTTTACATTTCTATATTTTTATGATCTGTTTAAAACTGGCTTACTGTGATTCAAATATTGTATATGTTAAAGTGTTATTACTTTCATTTAGGTATTTTATATCTTTAATTTTACATCGACACTGAAATTGTCTAGAGAAAACACAATCGAATTATTGAAATTGCTGCAGCAATATTAATTTCTTCTTCAGAAGTCAACAATAAATTATATCTGCTGTAGTTGTTAATGCACATTATAGGAAACTTACACAGTACTCATAGTAACAACTAAGTGTTTATTTTAGTTTAAATTATTAACATTGTTGTCAATATTACTATTTTGATTTAAATTAACATTATTGTATTCATTTTGAATGCCGTTCATAACAATGTTACCATTAATAACTTTGTTATTGACATTTTATTGAAATCACTTAGTATTTCTTCTTATTTGTCGATCTAATTGTTACAATATTTGTCGTAACAATTGTCGATATTTGTAACAAATAGTGGCATAAGAGTAATATCTGCATAACTGATTCCAGTAAACGAGACTCGAGGCAGAACTCACTCGACTCGAGACAAAACCAATCGGGAGGTATATGATATGTACTTTTAAAGCATTGATTTTGGAAGTACATTATTAAATAATTGTAAATGTTTGAATTCAGTTATAAATGCATAATTACAAATTATTAGTATTAATGGGTATACTGTTGAGTCTAAAATTAATTGCTAGTCGATTTAAAAATTTGAACTAGACATAAGTTATTTCTAATTTACTGATATAGTTTATGATAACCTTTGAACAAAATCTACTACGATTTGAAAACTAAACATAAATAATAATAATAGAAATAATAATAATAAATAATAGCCATTTACTACGCTTCCACAAATCTTGGCTCGTCCAATGAACTTGTTGTACCATTTCTTTGTTCGAGAATGATTTTAGTGCTAAACCCATATAAATTATGAATAAAGAGAAGTTGTTTATATTTAAACCTTTCTGCTTCCATATGACGCTATAAATTAATAACTATTTTTTTTCTATGAATTTAAATAAGTTAATTCCTACAATATTAATAAGTTCTACTGCTTTACTTTCCACAAAAAATACTAAATTATAAATTAGTAAATAGTTAAATTTGTATTTTCAAAAAAAAAAAAAGCGGGACAATTGCAGCATTATGGATGTTTTATAATACACTTACAACTGAGTTGTTTTCTGTCAATCCAATTGTGAAGTAATTCAAATTTGACTTACCTGTAACAAACAAAACAAATTGTTAATTATGACACTGAAATAATAAGAGCACTAAAAAGACATATTAAATACTTTATGTTTATTTGATGTCATTATCCAATATTACTTACATAAGACATAACTTGCAGTAGTAAATTTGAAACACGAATTAATTAATTGGAGAATTATTAGTTAAGCAGAATAAACACATGTTACCGGAATATACATATTGTCCGCTTAAACGTAGCCTATCAATAAAAGTTTATTAAACATACTTTAATAGACAAAACAAATCTAAGGGAAAAGCAGTATTTTAAGCAACTGGTTTCAATTTTACTAATAAATATTATTCTCTTATAAGTATGCATATTTTTAGATGTTATATTTTTATTCCCATGAAGTACATATGAACATCAACTCCTATAAAAGCGAGTGTACGTCCGTACGTACATACATAAGAACGTACGTACATACACGCAAACGGAAGTTCATGAGTAACATATAATATAACAGCTGATTTCACCCATCATTGTAATATTTAAAGAAACCCCTACGTAGATTATAGGCCTACTTTGGGCTTATGTTTGAAACTAACTTCTATCATTATAACTTCTTGTGAAGTTGATTTTTTTAACTATGAGTTAAAGAACTAATTTATGCTATAATAAATTATAAGATTTACTTTGAGATTATAAACTGTATATAAATACAACCGTATATCACATATTCGTTTATACAAATTAAATTTAAATAAGAAGAGATACATATTCGTTTAGCTTGGAAACATTCGTACATCTTCGTATAACTTATAAACATAATCGATTATAAATTGCTTCACTATAATATTAATAACTTCTAAATCATTTATTTGATCTATCAATATGAAATAAAAAGCAATTAAAAGATAATATTTTTACTTTTACTTAAATATATAATAACGTACATAAATAAAAAAATGTAACATAAATATTCCTTCAGTTTTATAATTCTTTTAATTGTTCACATTTACCGAGTGAAAAATCCACGTCAGCATAGTTAGGTAGGTCTAGATAAAGTCTGTTTTTCTGATAGTATTTTTTTAAATGATAAATTTCTGATGTGTATCTAATTAATCTGCCTGTAATTTTTCAAGGGGTTTACTACTATACAAAATAAAATAACAAACTATAGTATAAGTATAACATTTCTTATAATAGTATTATTATTTATTAATGTCTATCAAAACATTTAAAATGAAGGGTTCCGCGTTTTAAAACTTGTATGAACATGTTATATTTGAATAATTTAAAATCATAATTCAAACCAAACATATTTTTACAAATATTTTATATTTAGATAAAATTTACATCTTTGAAACAAAACTAATTCCAAGTTGCGCTTGCAAACTGTAACTTTCCAACTCTACTGATTTAACGGCTTTGGAGTTGAATCACTGCCAGACTTACTTCCGACTTAACTGTAATTTATTCAGATTTGCAGTTATTCCAGTTTTGCATACGTTTTAGGCTTTTTAAAGCTTTCAGTAAACATCTATATTTCAAATCTTCAATATAAACTAATACAATATATTGATATATATCTTGATTGAAGAAATATTAAGTATTATTATATTTAATATTATTATATTACATTCAATAGTTAGAAATAAGATACATTATTCCGGGTGTTTGGTAAATGTGGTCTTATAATTCACCTTTATAATTATTACATCATTTTAAGAAAAAAGTGCACATAAACAAATTTTATTAAATGCTCGGTTTCCGCCTGATCTCCATTCTGTTTTATTACTTTTTACAGAACTGTGAAATAAATGAGATACTGGGATGAAACCTTTTACACACATCGTTTATTACTACTTCTTATTAGTCAACAATTAAAACACTATTTAAATGTATATTGGTAATTTGATAAGAAGTACCATAAATAAATCAGTATACACAATCTTATTTAATTCCGTACTTGTATAGTTTTTATGTACAAAAACAAACAAATAGAATAAAACTAAACATTTCAGGAACTAATTTTACAAGAACTTCCCTTCTTAAAGAAATGTAATAAAACAATTTAAAACCACCACATGGTTTTATTTTACGCTCTATTTTATCATAACATCAACAACAAAATGCACCTTCTTACAGCAAATTTAAAATTTCATTAGCTAAAAGTACTTCGCAGTAGTGGAATGCTCTAAGATGAAAAAAATTATAATTTACATAAAATATATGTTCTTATTATATTTTATATTTTAAAAAACTTAAATAAATCTCTTGGATGAGGTACAATTTCTTTATATAACTTGATATTATGGCTTTGGATCAATACTTTTAGTTTAAATTTATGTAAGCAATCGATGCAATTACTACGAGAAAAGTGTTCGTGAATTAATCACACGTTTTCCTTGATAATAGTTAATTGGCTAGCCTGACAAATTATTTAAATACTACTTTCATTAATTGTTTTCCTCTAAAGTAAATAGTTCCTAGATAGGTATTAACAATGTCGTAGTCATACTGTTTGATTAAAATTGGGAATTACTATAATTTGAAAGTTAATTTGTTACGTTATTGAAGAAAATGCAATAGATTAAGAATTGATTATTGAAAAAGTCATATTTATCAATCTTAGTTGGGAAATCAAAGAATAAATAAGATCTACAACTTGTAATTTTACTTCTCTGTTGGAAATTCTCGATTATTTGCTACCGCAATCTGTTTTTAGTTATAGGTTAGCAGTAGACGAAGAGCGATATTAATAATCAGTTAATTACTCTTACTTTCAATTAAACAAAATATGGTTGCACATTAATTTAAATCTCCAGACTGGGTTAAATAGCCTGTATGCGAAAAATTTTGATTTTAAGTTTTATCAAGAACGCCATGGATGTCAGAATAACTACTCTTCAATAACGCAGCTGAACCGCTGACGTGAATTGAGTGAATTTCCAAAATTAGGTTTTTATGTTTTATAGTTTCAACCAACTAGTTGGAAAATTGGTTTACTCACGAGTGCGCGTGTACCAAATATATTAAGTAAACTTTGTTTGCACCTTAGCCTCCAGCCCCGCCTCACGCACCTCGACCTTGCTGCCTCAGATTATGGACTGCTTCGCGAGTTTGTGTCTCGGTAGTTAGCCTCAGATCAGAAGATGTATCGACGCATGGTGCAAACTTTTATGTTTTTTTACGTTTTGATCGATTTTGGAGGAACCAGACGGGCTATTAGGTCGTGTAAGAAATATCCCACATTTATTTTTTTTGCAGATAAAACCCCATTGATGTTTAATTCTAGAATAAATCATCTCATATAATACGTCAAATAATAATCATCTTTCAGTCAAAAAACGTGCTTCCGGTTGTTGGTATTGTTTGGGTAACGAATTCTTCCGAGTGACTGAGAAAACCAACGTTGTTACCAATTTCGGACCAAAATAAACCACAGCCGTTAGAGTGCGAACACATATATACATCAAATATACATTACATTTTTAATGACACTCCAAAACGTGTTTTTGGGACCATGATCTGTGCTCATTGATCACTCCCGACCTTAGATATCACCATAAGAGTCACTGCTATAGCTATGCAAATTCCCTATAATGTAATAACTGAACAACAGACCCCATGAACAAAATAAATTTGTTATCGAAAACAAACTCTTATGATGCTCCTATACAATTTTAAACACAGAGGGAAATATATCATTTATCTTTACTTTATAACAATCAGATTCTCACTTCACCAAAATCACAAAAGAAAATACAGCAGAATGAATGCATATATCGTCGCACAATCAGAGCATATCGATCATGAAATAAGGTTTTCATTGGTTTTGTAAATAATATACGTTAGTGAAATATGAAAAGTGTTAAATTTATCACTAATATTTATATTCGTCTTACCGACTATTGTTTGTTTAAGTATAACGCTTTCTTGTCAAAACGGTATCGAGAAGTACGCGACAAGATTGACTATTGGACGGTAAGTTTCAACAAAGAATTATTCTTAAATTTATTTTAAACGAAATAAATCGAGAAAGAGCGGAATAGGGAGAGAGTGCCTTGAGCTGCTGACTATAGAAAGCAAAAATAACATACATAATTTACTTTAAAGATTTAAATAATTAAACAATTAAATATAGCCCAACAAATTACAGTAAGGAACGTAATTCAAGGTAAGTTAAAAAGAAGAGCTTTGTGTTATGTCTCTTAGAACAGTTACTGACCTCTACAGTTAAACGTTGAAACTGATATGTTCTTGTTACTTGTAAGGCAGCATTGTTTCCAAACAATACGGAAGAACAGGTAAGATTGTGACGTCACCAGTCAGAACCTTGTTACCCACTCTATGTAAACAGACATGGGGAGTTTAGTCTACATTCCGATCTCGTAGTTGGCAGATTATTTTATACTCTAGACATTTAAAAGCTTCCAGAGATGAGACAAATACTAAATCATTTTAAATAATGGGGATTTTTATTTCGACTTAAAGAACATCTTCGGAATTCCGTCCGTTCCATTGAGATTTATAGTCGCCAATGACCCCACTATACATCTTCACAAATTGCTTCATACAAAACATTTGTTCTAAAAATAAAAATACAATTCTGACAAAAATAGGTTAAATGGTGTAACTCGGTTCAACGACAAAGTCGTAATCTTTAGTGACATTTGTAGTTATAAATTATACTACAGTTATAATTTAGTTGTAGCTCAAATGTCACTGAAGATGACGACTTTGTCGTTGAAACGCGTTTAACCATTGAAAGTACTTTTCTGAGAGTTATGTTCTGTGTTTTTATTTTTAGAAACTAGTAACGCGCGGTTATATTTACAAAACATTTTTAATAAGGTTAACGCTAAATATTTTGCATATCCAAGAGAAAGCCATGCATTCGAAGAAAAATAACATTGAGTTTTTCTAAATCATTTTAAGTGTTTACTTAACAATAAATATGTCAAGTATACCTTGTATTGGCCTTTAAACTGAGAGTTCAATCTGTGAGATAGGTAAAGACAGTAATAATTACGTAAAGGCTTCTTGAATTAGCTTGTGTCATCTCACAGTTTACTGCAGTAATAATTCAATAGGGCTGAGATTTTAAATTTATTTAATCATTTCACTGTAATTAATATCCCTCATATTCTATTTAATTATTATAAAGTACGAGTGAGTTAGTCAAAATATACTAATAGCTTCATAAAAATATGCAATTATTAAGAAGTTGTTGAATTCCTTCTTTAGGTTCACCATATAAACACAATACCTTTTATTATTTGAGCTAGAACAGTTCAATCCGTCATGAATCATTCACAATTCACATAGTTCTGTGAGCTTTTTGTAATCCGAAGCTAAACTCTTAATATTCGCTACGGAATATTTCTTCGGTTTGTGCTTTTAACTTAATTATAGTCTACTGTACATAATTACATATTTATCTTGAGAGGATTATAATTTCGATTAATGATAATTCGAGATTTATATGTTTCTTGGATTAAAACTCATTGGAAATGGGAAAATTAAATAGTTTTACTAACGATTTCATTGTAAGACTCGCTATCTTTAATTTAAAAACAAAATCTAAGTTATTAATTGAGATGTCATTAGTCTTTGATAAACACTAATTAAATTATTCAATATTACAAAATAATTAAATCACAAATATTTATAACTAACGAATCAGGCTTAGAAGATAATAACAAAATTAATGTAATGGGATTTAAAAAACACAATCGCATTAACTTATGTCAATTCCTGTAGGTTTTGTTCTAAATGCAAATCTAATATCCTCAATTAGTCAAAATTAAGAATGGAATAAAATAGCCTACAGTTCTTAAAAAATATTAAATTTTTACTTCTCTTCTCCATTTTCTCTCAGACACTTAGATTCTTTCTCTCTCCTTTCTTTGTTTATTATAATTGTAAATTAATCTACAAGATTTAGTAGGTTCTATGTTTTACATTTAATTATGTTTAGTATGATGAATTAAATATTATTAATTTTTGCTTAGTATATTTTATGTAACTGTAAATTCTTGTTTGTCGATTAAAATTTTTTTTGTGAGAATTATGTTCTGTGTTTTTGTTCTTAGAAATAATTTTTGCTCAAGAATCAAGCTCGATTTTATTTATAATTTGTAAAATTACGTGTTTGTATTTGGCTAATGGGTTCATAACAAAAATAATGTGTTTTATGATAGAAATTTGTTTGAGGTAATCAGTAGAAAAATTGGAGGCTTGCAGCGAAATAAGATAAGATATAATAACATAAATACGAGATTGAAAACGCTTACATATCAAGAAAAACAAATACATATACGTAAGTTAACTTGATAGATGTAATAGATGCAGTCATTGATGTTAGTTGTAAGAAAACTCAAGAAAGCAATACAGTTTGAGATATAATAAATAATATTACAGATAGATTCATGTTTTCTCCGTGTATAGTAACGTTACACCTTTGTACCTAGATGTGTCATCTCTGGACTTTCCTCAAAGGTAATTGATATCATTCACAAAGTTTAAGCTGAGACAAGAGTCAGACAAAGAGTGTATTAAATCACATAGCGGATGACGTAGGCACAGACTTTTCTTGTATTGCCAATTAGTACACTCCTTATCTTAACTAACCAAACTATTGATTTGAGTATGAAAAACGTGCGAAAGTACTGAAAGAAGCTAATCAGTAGAGGTGATTCATAACTACTTTGATATACATAACTAGGCTGAGAACAAGTAAATGAAAACTTTATATACAACTAGTTGCCCGGGATAGACAAATCAAAATTAAATGTATATTAAATATGTATATTAAACTATGTATTTCTTATGGGAATGTTTAGTAACTTTGATCCCCCCCCCCCCCCCAAATTTCGATTTTTTTTTTCAAAACCTTTCTTAGCGAGCACCTAGGGTCCTAGTGGAAGCTATGTAGCTTAAACCAAATTTCATTTCAATCCGTTCGGTGGTTTTTGAGATTTCGTGATGAGTGAGTCAGTGAGTGGTATTAGGATTATACCCATAGATGAAATCAAGACGTTCTTTTTTGTTTTCTTGCTTAAGGAATTTACTTTATGCCAGTTAGCCTAATGAAGACTTGTAGTGGTATAACTCCCGGAAATAGCTTGATTTGAACTTTGAGCCTAAAAATATATATTTTAACTCCTTTGTCAAGTTTCAATTCGATATATTAAAATTCAGCCAATTTAGAATGAGCCAACGCTTCATTTATGAATGAGATTTAAACTTTTAGTGATTTCCCCTGCTGCAAAATACATACCTGCATTATAGAATTTTTTCCAGTCAAACCATTGGTCGGAGGAAAGAAATACATATGACCTTTTTTATTGCAAAATACTTCCCCTACACGGTGGTATTTTCTATTTTTCTTTATCTTCATTCCAGCTCGAAATATTAAGGATAATCGAAAAAAGAAAATTTTTTCGATTGTTTTTTTTGACTTTGGGAAATCAATGGACTGGTAAACGTTTTTTTTATGTTAATCTACATACATTAATCTACTTATAAAAAAATTCAGCCGTATTGCAAGTTACTGGTAGTTGTAACCTACATCGACTGGGCTATAATTTATATCTATTCATACTATATTGTCGAAATTTAGAATTTTTAAGTATTAATTTTTGTCACGAATTTAGTGATATATTAAAGACTATGTGAAAAAGGACATTTTTTTCAATACTGTTGAAGTTTTAGAAATTGAATACTTTATAGCTTCTATTATCCACTAATGATTTACAGAATATATATTGTAATTCCTATTCGTGCTACATTCGGTGATATTTATGTTGCACAATTGATATTTCCAGTTCTCTAGTCTGAAGTTATACCTTTATTTTTTTAAGTTACAAAAGTGACCAATATAATTATATTTGAACTAATTTACTGGGATTAATCTCCGAGATTATTTCAAAATTCAATGTCGTTGGAAACTAAATACATCGCAGATTTATCGATTGGTGGATGTACCGCAAAGTATCGAGAGATTTGGCTATTCCTAATGTCCACGCGAACAGGTCAGGTGCTCTATAATCGAAAGTTTCACCAGACGATGGAATTTCCCCTAACGGTTCTGAGCATCGGAGTGGTGAAGTGATCCTCCTGTCCTCATTCTGATAGCCTTGAGACTTCGTTGAAGGATGGACATTGCTCGGATTATTTGAAATAATGTTACTATAGTTAGAAGCGCTATTCCCTTCGATTTACATTGAAGAAATGAATTGTTCTACTTGGATCACATTTAATTACTTACTCAGCAGAACGGGTATTTTTCTTTGTCTTAAGTTGTATTATGTATGTATTAACTTGTGTGTAGTTAGGCTAAACACAATACCCTTTAAACAAGTAACAAATCTTTACAATTTTTAAATAACTGTTGATATAGTGATTCTTCCTAGATTTTGTATTTTAGGATGCAATAAATTCAAACCTTTTCTTGGTATATTTTTGTAAACAACCTTTTAGTAGTTTTCAAAGTTTTATTTTATTTTGCAATATGTATTTTTTGTGTTGTTTAACTATATACACAAATTATTTTTAAAGTTATTAAACAAAATAATTACTTTAAAGTGAAATGTATTATTGCGAATTGTTGTAGGGAAGATGAGCTTTTGCAGTGACTCTTGTGGTCGGTAGTGATCAATGAGTCCCACTCACGTGGGACGTGGGAGTTCCAGAACACGTTTAGGGGTGTTATTGAAATTTGTATATCCTGCATATATTTGTTCGCACACTAACGGCCACGTTTATCAAATTTAGAGTTGGTTCAAATTTAGAACAAACGTTGTAAAAGTCGCTCGGACGAGTTCGTTAGCCAAAAACTCCAACAACCGGAAGCACGTTTTTTGACTGGATTTTTGTTGAGATTTTCGTACTAGAATGCATTTTTTGGGGTTTTATAGAAATAAATATAGAAAATTATTCTGCACATTTTGTTTTTTACATGACCTTGAAGTCCGTCTGGATCCCACAAAATTAATCAAAACGTAAAAAACGTATAAAAGTGCCCTGTTCAAATCCACGTAGGGGTAGCTTCTGGTCCGAGGCCGACGGGGTCAAACTCGCTTTTGTCCGTTGAGAGCGAAGCGGAGCAGTCATTAATCAGAGGCCGCAAGGTCGAGGTGCCAACAAGGTCCGCTGCGAGAGGAACGAAGCAGCAAGTGACTGGGCTGGAGGCTGAGGTGAAAAAAAAAATACTACCAATACATTTTGCACACGTAAGCAAAATACGGGGTCTTTGTGAGTAGACTAATTTCCTAAAAAGTTGGTTGAAACCCCAAAACATTTAAATTTAATTTTACAAATTCGCTCAACTCACGTCAGCGGTTCAGCTGCGTGATCGAATTATTCATTATTTGTGTCTGCACGCTGAAATTAATCTAAAGCGTCGACTCCTTTTTGGCAAATGCACCCGACAATAGCGAATCTACTTGTTATTTTATTACTGTTTGATACTGTTAATAAATGGCAAATTGTACAGTTCAATGTATTTGAATACGTACTGTATGGAACCATAAACTAGCAAACAGAAATAATACACATGTTACATGACTGAAGAGACAACCCTGGTGGAACAAAAATCGTCCAACTGTTCAGTTCAAAAAGTGAAAGCCGTTATGAAACAGTTGTTATAACGGGGACTAGAAAGTGTACACGAACAAAAGAAATTGTTAACGAAAGTGGATATAGTAAATATCGTGTAATGTGTTTGTTTGTCTTCCGATAACATACATATACATTAATGTATACACATTAATTAAGAATTAAATACTGTACATAGAAACGTGATTTGATATCACCAGTCTACTGTTATAATTGTATTATTGCAACAGAGAAAATGTCCATTGGTTGGGTATGGTATATTAATCTTACGTAAACTCATCTAAAAAAACTACATTCATTTCATTTATATGCATGGAATTATCTCAATATTTAAAGCACACTAAGAAACTATCCATTTTAAAAGTACCCCCACTTCTCAAATAGTCAAAAAGTCTTGTGAATAACTTATTTTGTGGTTTCATCTGGGAAGTAGTAACTTTAGATGAAGCAATAATTGAGTTCTTTAACAAAATAGCAGTGTTAAGTGAAGTAAATGTTTTCCTTATAAAATAACAAAAGTCTCACTGTTAGACTAAATAATAGATTATTGTTTTAATTTTACAGTAAAAACATACAAACAAGACGTACTTATATTTGTCGATTATACTTTGATTTTATGATTCAGAGCGCACGGCTGTTTGAACAAACTATAGGAATCAGTTGCACGACAATTTGAAAGGGGCCTGTGGATGTTTTTTTTTAAATAATTGTTTTTAGTGTAAATAGTGTGTAAATGAAGTGTTTATTTTCGATTTATTAAATTCTAACCTCGATTTAGATTGATATTTATTTAAAGTTGCATGTGTTATTTTCAATCAAGTGGCATTTCATACATACTACATTGTCTTTGTCAGCAGCAATTGTAAATGAATGAAACTTGTTTTGTCGTAGTGCCTAGTTCCTGTATTAGTCCATACCAAGTAAATGCATAAAATTAGAATATTTAAGTAAACAGTAATTTTATGTTCTCACAGTAAAATATTTTTTTATTCTAAAACTAGGTTTTTTGACTTGTTTGCTTAAAAAAAATTAGTTCCAAGTACTCCAACAATAGGCTACTGTTACGGAATGACAGGTTTGTTTCCTTGAGTTATAGCTCTCATTGTTTATCACAATTCAAGGTTAACACGTGCATTTCTATGCGTCAACAGTTACATCAAAAGTTCAATGGATACACTTGTCAGTGCAATACTATATATAGTGTAAACAAACTGTTGAAAACAAAAATCCAGAAATATTTCCTAGTTTGTATCTGTTGTTGACTTTATACCAACAACCTAAGTATGTTATAGGATTGACTCACAGGAGAGGGGCTGAATTTTGCTGCCAGGCTCTGGAATCAGCTATTCTCAGATAGACACCGGATGGGTTAAATTTACCATTTGATCTCGTACAAATTACAACAATAAACTAAAAGCAAATTTAGAAAGTTTTTCAATGATAATCCCATTTTAAAGTAAAGAAACAAACATTATATTTCAGGAATATTGTACTTACAAAAATCGTTATTTTACGGAGGGAAAGGCTAAACTTGTAATACGGCTTAAATTTAAACACGCGAATTTTAAATATTTTGCAATACAAATATTTAATTTTGATTCCAACATATCCGTATAGTCTCATCAGAAATGATTATTTGCCACAAGGAAGATTAAAAACATTTAAGATTTTGTACCTATTGATTACTTCTTAATCCTTTAAGCATGAAACCTACAGTTGCGCAGGTTCAAGCCTAGTTGCTGGAAATGGATTTTGAGTGCTGCATTACATAAATATTTATACATGAAACTTGGATATTTTTTACACTTACCTATTTAAATAAAAACGTGTATTTGACTTTAAACAGAATTGGAATTAACTGACTGATACATACAAAGCATTATAATATTGTAACAGTTAGAGTATCAAAGCTGGACATTACACGTTTGTACCTCAGGCGAATTTTAAAGAGAATACAAAATGAAAAATTTCAAAACGATGGAAACCAAAAAGTTTTTGAATTATGAACGATTTTCTCTGGATTTAATTGCATATAAAAAACATTGTGCAGAATAGAATGAAGGGAATATAATATGGACACGTTTGATTTGTAACCAATCAAAATAATATTCGTAAGAAACGGAAGCGATAAAAACCATTATTAAATGTAAGCGATGGTATAAAAAATGTCTGTCTATATATGTTGTTAAGTGCAACAGACTTGGCAAAATAGGTGGGAATTAATCAACTACTAATGTTACAAAAATGTATTTATTTTCATGTCTTTGCTTATCAATCATCATATGTTAATATTTTTATTTTTGCTGACACTCTTTGCTGTATATCGTCATCATATGATGTATGATATACACACAATGTGGGCATGGTGGCACCTCTAGCCAACCATAAATCCGCCACAGTACAACCTAATAAAGTTTACAATATTTTCTACTAAATTATTTTATATGAAATATTTTTGTATTGTTTTTGGTACAGTTTAATTGCACGAAAATGGTTCAAAATAATAATTAAGTAAATGCAAGTTCTATAAAAAGTACTAAATCACTCAGCCTAAAATAAATGGTACGCCAGCAGTTAGTTGAATACCGCGAAAAACTATTTTAAGAGAATTTCACGTAAGTTATATTCTTCAAGACGTTCACATGTCATGTTACTGTATTGAATTAAAAATATTAATACAGTAAAAATTTCAAGCTGGAGTCATAATTTTATTACTTTTAAGTCTATGTGTCACCAAGCAATTATTTCATGATGGAAGAACATATTTTGTCCTTAATCCTTGGAAATATTCAGCTGTTGAGACAAACCAATTTAGTACTGGAAATAGCGAACATAACTAGATAAGACTGGTTATTAAAACCCATAATTAATCTACATCATCAACGAAATAACAGCAATTCATTAAGTTTTTACGATGTTTAATTAACAACAATAAGCCTTTAGGTTGAATACAGTTAAATTGTTGAAAACTGAAAATTATATACAACTTTGACTGTTAAATAAATGTTGAATTTCAGAAAAGGTATACAAATTTAGAAACAAATTTCAATTGAGACATTTTTTTTTCTAAGAATGCGTGATATTTTAAAATATTTTTCTATTTGATTTTGTAAAATAATATATTTAAGACTAATAGATGTTTATCGTGTGAAAAAATATGATTGTTAAAAATAAAGAGTTTTTATTATATCTCATTACTTTGAAAAAAACTATGTTAAAACTAAACTTGTTTGAAAAGACATACGTTTAAGTTACATGGTAAAATACTAAAAACCCAACGTGAAACCCGTTTTACATAAAATAAGAGCAATTAAAATTATCGACAAAGGTGTTAATACATATAGTCTACGTTAAATTATGTTATAAAAACATAGTTTATATATTGCTTGAATCAAGTTGAAACTAACTAAACCCGGTGATTCACTCTACCTGATTTTTGTAAAAATATTTGGACTAAAAAGATGTTTAAAATGCACGTTTATAATTGGAATATGAGGAATCTTATTAAAATATTTATTTTGTTTTCTAATTACAGCAGGGTGGTTCATTAACTTAGGCACCGACGGCCTTGTAGCAGAGAGGTTGGTGTTCCTGACTAGGAAACGCTGAATTGGAATGTTTTACCATACTTACACAGACTACATTCATACATTATTTGTGTTTTGTCAAAAACACTTTTGGATTTCTAATTTTAAAACGCATTAGAAAAATATTCAATGGACAGGAGATATTTTGGTCGCTCTGCATACTTTTAAAGATAAATACAAATCTAGTGTTTGTGGTTTTAAAACGGTCGCAAATATGAACAGGTCTAAGCTCTGGATATCGTCGTGACTCGCTGAATGTCATGTGTTGGAGAATAGAAAGGGGCAATGAGCGAGTCACGATCCGATCATGTTATGGAGCACCGCCTCCAGAAGCGTTCAACTATACTTAAGTATGATTGCAGGCGAGCAGGTACAATTTCGTTGCAACTCGACATGCATTCCAATTTACAATGTGCAATAAGCCGGTGTGCATTTATATTAAATACGTATTTATTTTAAATTCTACAGTAGTTATAGTGTTTGGGAAAAAGTTAAAAATACTTTATTTGGACAAATATTTTCAATCTTCAAACTCCATAACCACGTAATTGGCCCAACAAAATCAGTTTAGAAGGTAAGTTTCGTTCTACACAGTCTGTAGTAATTTTTCATTCCTGTTTTGAATTACGTAGTTCCCAAATAATCTAGATTGATCTGCAATAAGTGTTGCTAAAAATACAGAGTGTATTTTATAAAAGAATAATAGAACAGGCAAACGACACTTTTCTCCCAATTTAAACATTTATGTTGAGGGATGAACGTCGAAAAAATGTTTCAGTCTTTTTATGAATTGTTATAAATATCAAGTTGTTAATCAAAGAGGATGTTGAATAATTATTAAGTTTTTCTTAAGTATAAAATATTCACTTCTGTTATTGATTAAACACAATAAAGTTACCTTACTAATATAAGTAACCAAAAGTCATAAATAAAGTTAACTTCTATCTACCATTTACTGTTCTCAGATATAATTATAAATAGTAGAGCTGCGGTTATCCAAGCCCCGACTAACCGAGTTCCGGGTTAACCGAGGTAGTCAAAAATAAAAGGAAGTTCGGCTTGCGGTGTAGACGCATGCGGTAAAGTAACCGTGTAAAGTGAAATCCACAAATAGCGGCAAATATACTGTACTGTACTTATATTAGTCACATTTCCGGTAACTTTCATTAGTCATGATTTCTGTACTTATCATTAGTCAAAAATGATACCGGTAAATAAAACGCACAGTTTTTAATCATTATTAAATACTGTACAATACAATTTTGTTAATGCTTTTTCACTAAATGTCACGTTGTTTATTAAAACTCAAACTCGCTTTGTTGTGACAATATGCAGTGTAAACCAGTTAAAACCAGTAGTGTAAAAATAGAAACGATCGAGCGAGTCCCGACAAAAAAACACTTATGGACTTCTTCAATAAATAATTTGTTTAACTGGAACATGTACTGTATCCTATGTCTTTTAATCATTTTGTATTTATTTGAATGTTAGTTTTTATTTGATAATACAGTAGACATTTTTTCACATCTTTGGCCACGTTTTTATTGATTTCACCAGTTTACCTTACGTTTCCCTTTTGATTTTTGACAGAGTCCGTGTTATCCGAGATTTCGCTTATACGAGGTATCCTTGGTCCAAATTACCTCGGATAGTCCAGGTTCTACTATTGCATCGTATTTAAGTACGTAACATTTCAGGCTGAAGTTATTATCTTATGTTTCCATGGTAAGAAGAACGATTATTGTAATCCATAGACACGTTTTCGAGGAATGTTTGTTTCCAATATTGTTTTCACACATTGTTTTGTTATATCTATAACGATTTAGCATACTTAAATGTGTGAGTTTAGTAACGAGTGAAAACATAGGCAGTTTATGAAATCCCGTTAAAATAAATGCTACGACAAAAGAAGGCAATAACAAAGTAAATTAAAGACATATTGTTATGTACATAAATTAACAATGTTAAAACCGGCTTTTACATATCAAATTACATTACACACGGTTTAGTGATCGTGTAAGTACGTACAGACTATAAAAGCTTGTAAGGCATTTAATATTCGGCGACGACCAGACCAGTATGTCAGTTAACTCTTGTCTACTTTCAAAAGTGAAACAGTGTTAGTGAAAGTTGGCAGCACTGCGGGACTATTATTTTATTCAAGTTGGCAATACTGTAAACATAAATCGCAAACATCAGGTCTAAGTTACAAAAGCCAACTGTTCACACAGGTTGGATGTTTGGCAGTGTGGCGCCTTACCTGGTGGTTTATCTGTGATCTCATTTATTACCTCCACTAACTCCACTACTATCCCTTGCTGTTAACTAAAAAACCACTCGTTTACTTGAGTAGGCCTATATTATTTTAAAACATCAAAAGTTTAGTTGTTGAAATGTTATTTCTTCAATGAAAGTATAAATACAAATTTTAATTATATTATAATTCAGCATAGCCTTAAACGTTTGGTGACCTTATTGATACATATTTCTGGATATGTACCTGGCAGATTTCCGTGCGGTTTGTTTTAAATGAAAAATAATGAAGACTTTACTATAAAAAAAGTTATGAAAATCCGTTTCCATTTCACAGTTATATTTGCACCGTTATATTGCACGTAAGGGTTGTGGGTTTTTTGTTTTAGGTTACAACCCTAATGATACATATTTCTGGATATCTACCAGGCCGATTGTCATTCGGTATGTTTTAAATTAATGAAAATGTAGTAATTTTAATCAAATGTATGTCTAATTTTGATTTCATCATTATATTTACAAGAGCACTTTTTTGGGATTTTCGGCTTTAGGTGACATTAATATTGATACCTATTTGAGAAGATTGATTTTCTTCTAGGACTCTTCACTACTTACGAATAATCAACTACAGTATTATGTACTGAACCGATAAGTTTAAATAAATATTGAGATTAACTGAAATAATGTACTTAATAACAAAATTTGTACAAAGGTTACGTTTATTTACTCGAGTTTACAATATGTATATCTATTTTCAATGACACACAGGCTAAGATAAACAATAATTTGGAATTTAATGCATAAGTGAAGATGGTAACGCATTTGAATAAATAAACTAATTTTTAAAAAAAATTTGAATTAAAGTTTAAGTATTGCGAAAATATAGCAGGCCTACTGCTGAAAACATTATTTGCTTTGTCAGCCGTGTAGTAGTTCAAAGTTACGAAAACTTAAACAAAATGTTGATTGCAAAATGATTAAGGGGGGCGTGGCAATCATTATTTTATGTGCATATGGTAGAAATAAATAAAACAGATTGTAATATAGTACACATTTAATTTAGTATCTTCCTATGTATTAAACTAAACAAATAGGCTTTAGACACAAGTATTTTGTATACAGGTCTGTTAAAATTGTTTAAAGTACGTTTGTATTCATTGCAAATATATTTATTTATCTTATATATTATAATGTATGTCGAAGGGTGACGAAGTCATATGGATATACATTTTTATATTGTTATAACGTAGCAACTTTAAGCTTGACGAATGAGGTTTTATGTAAGAATAATAGCACTAATTCTCACATACATACTTTTAAGACTCAAACGCGTTTCACCGACAAAGTCGTCATCCTCAGTGACACGTGATCTACAACTAACAAATTATAACTAAAACTGCAATGATAATAAGTTAGTTATTGAAACTCTTTTGATTACTAAACGTATGTGTGTGACAATTAGTTTTGTTGTAATTATTTTTAAATAATAAACGTAGACCCATAGTTTCATATTTGTGAAACACCGAGTGAAAACCATTTAGTTTAAGACCATAGAAATTTGAGATTTTT
>JAGFPH010000134.1:747041-819641 GCA_018207615.1 Philaenus spumarius
TGAATTGGTAACAATATTTGATTTCCGTATCAAGTGTAGAGTTAAAGTCACATGGTAAAATTAAATTCATTAACATCGGTTTGACACTTTCTGTGAATTGGTAATCACTTCGTGGACCACACGGGTGGCTTTTGAATGCCATCCAAAACTAAACAAGGTTCAGCCGTCCTTCGATGGGTGTTACAACCGTCTGGTTTAGAGAGCGGTCATATTTATTCATAAACCACTTGTACGTTTGTCTAGAAAATTTTAAACGTTTTAATTTTCTAATGACATTTGTCAATTATTAACTAAATATTTTACTCTACCTCTAATATGTTGATTTCACAAATCAACATAGTTTTATCAAAATGGTCGTGACCTAACCTTTGCAACTTTACCAACATAAACAAATTGAAAAGGTTTATTTCCAATACATTACTTACTTATTATTATAGATAGTGGGAATCAATGTTTCATGCACGACTATGTATAAATAGTTTGATATTTTATTGTTTGAAAAAATAATCACCATTCAAGGCATGGGTTTTATAAAGATAGAATTTACCACTAATTAAACAGTATTAGATTATTATAAAAGAGTGGAAAGTATTTATTTGACTTAAAAAAACGCTACAAGTAATACATTTACAATTCTGCTGCGCTATCAGTTAAAAATGTTTATAACATAATAGCCCAAAAAAATTAATGTACATAGTTTCTGGAAAAGAACATGAATAATAAAATTTAAGCAAAGCTACTATTAACCAAATAAAATGCAAACATTCTATTAGACTATAATTTGTGCTATTTAATAAAGGAGAACGATACAATTTATAAACAACAGTTTTATTTCTCCAGCACACAAGTCTTTATTTACGACAAATCAACACACAATCAACACCACATAAATAAAGCGTAATTACACTCTTAGCTAAGTCTATATTATAAATTGTATTTAAATAACTGTATTGTTTAGTGATTGTAAATATCCTTGAGTAAACTGTGCTTTGTTCGTAAACAAACCTTAAGGTGTATGACGTCAATTGAGCAGGTCAAGTTAAATAATGTTTTTAGAAAACTGTTTAACTGAATGATTTCAATGAACATATTATAAAGTAAAAGTACTTTCTATTAGAAGCAATATTGATTACTACCTATTATACTTTATTAAACTATAGTACATAGAGGTAAAGGCAGACGTGTTAAAACATTGTCTCATGTACACGACTCTTATTTACGTGGTTTCATTGTTTGCTATTTATAGGCACATCAACATTCCGAAGCATTGCATTTTTTACACAAAAGGCTTTTTTGAGTTGTATAGAAAAATTAGCCTTGATAAAAATACGAACTTAAAAGTTTAATTTAAAAAAAGACTTAACCAAGAAATGGACTAATAAGAAACTATTCATCGGCATGGAATAAGAGTAATGATTTAGTTTACAGCTACAGGGAAGGTTGGTGATGTCGATTGTTATTAATTAATTTATAACTGTTTTGAAGTAAATAGTGATTGCCTTTGACATTATAAATTCATTTTTTGTAATAAATCATAATTATAGGCGGAGAAGACAAATTTAAATATTTCTTGAAATAATGTATGCAAATGTATTTAAACAATAAACATCATTAAACAAAAACAGAAAATACGTAGGGGTCAGACGTATTTTAAATTAATATGTTAACTAATTTAATAGAGTTTCTCGTAATTTTGTTTTAAATTCTATTTTGGTTATTAAATATGTCAAAGCTACATGTGTCTGTTAATTACAAGGCTGTTAATTAAAGATATAAAAGGTTACTTACTCAAATATTTCTAGAAAGTTTGAAGTCTTGTTTGATAAGAACTAACACTACTAAAGTCCAAAGTTGAACTTTCCACTAACAACACGTTATCTGACTTAAAAACACATCCAAGTACACGAGTATCGCGTAACGGCACTGTTTCTGTCCACCTGTTAAAGTCTCTTTCTGCTCAAGGTTCTCTTGCTATCCTTTTTACCAATTGCAATATACTAAAGCGTCACATACGCTTGTCGATCACCATACCCATACTTTCTCGTCGGACTGGTACTGCAATGTGGCGAAGCCAGGGCAAGACTAACACGGCAAGATTGTCTGTCTGTCCGCCCTTCCACTTCTTCGCGTGACCTAGTACTATGTACGTTTAATGAAACAAATTTCATTGTTGTCTCAGTATTTGGGAAGCAGCTGACCGGTACTTTATTGGTCGCGTCGTATCTGTCTCGTAGTTGGTCGACGGGATCGATGGAGGGAGAAGGCCTGAACAACAATAGATCTACAAATGTATGTAATTTCCATACATAATTTCGCGTGATCGATGTTCTGTGAATCTGACGTAAAGAACTAAGAAGACTGCTAAGTTTATCCTTGGAGTAGTATACAGCTTTCAGCGTCCAGAAATAATGGACAAATTTGAGCGTTTTTACAATTTGAGTTATTTTATTTTTCGTATTTAATGATCTGAATACTTTTTAAAGTTAAAAGAAGACGACTACGTCATTTTAATCCGAAATAACTTAATAACTAATTCACAAGAATCATTAATAGATTAATTTAATTTGGGTTGATTGCAATTTAGGATGATTATCAACATCCAACATACAAATTCTGCAAATATCTTATTTAAATGCAGTTATTGATTTTATAATTAGTTATTAAATAAACATAATTATACATACGCTAGTAGTGCTAAAAATTAAAGTATTTTAAATATGAATTTGATTTAAATATTTCGAAAGTACTTTTATACTATTATATTTAACTAGTAAGCCCCGTGAAAAATCACAGGCAGATTAATTAGTAGACATGAGAAATACATAATTTTAAAAAAACATTTAAAAACAACAGACTTCATCTAAACCTACTTATGCTGACGGAGATTTTTAACTCGGTAAATGTGTACAATTATAAAGATTATAGAACTGTAGGCCTATTTGTTAACATTTTGAATTTATATCCATTATTATATATCTATATAAAGTTACCTAATATAAAAGCGAATGTACGTCCGTACGTAAGTAATTACGCGAGTAACATATAATATAACAGTTGATTTCACCCATCATCAGCTGTAATATTTAAACAAACCCAGTGTAGATTATAGTTTGGGATTATGTTTACTTCAATCATTAAAATTTCTTGTGAAGTTGATTTTTTAAAATATGAGTTATAGAACTAATGTAAAGGTGCTATAATAGGCTATTTGCTTTGAGGTTATAAACTGTACATGAATACAACCTTTTATCATAAATATATTGGTTTATAACAAATTCGTTTAACTTTGGAAACATTCCGTACATATTCGTATAACATATAAACATTTTCCATTATTAATTTCTTCTCTATAATATTAATAACTTCTCAATCATTTGATCTATCAATATAAAATATAAAAGCAATTAAAAGATAACATTTTTATCTTTCTTTAAATATATACTAACGTATGTAAATAAAAATGTTTAACAAATAGGCCTACAGTTTTATAATCCTTATTATTGTACACATTTACCGAGTTAAAAATCCCCATTAGAATAGTTAGGTAAGTAGGGCTAGATAAGTAGGCTTTAATGTGGTTTTTAATAGTTTGTGTTTTTAATTATATATTTCTGATGTGTATCTACTTAATCAGCCTGTGATTTTTCACGGGGGCTTACTAGTTATCTTTTAATTACTTTCTGACTTCATATTGATAGATCAAATCATTTAGAAGTTATTAATATTATAATGAAGAAATTAATAATTTGATATGTTTATATGTTATACAAAGGTGTTCAAACGCTCCCGAAGTTAAACATTGGCATCTCTTCTTTAAAAAAAATACAAAAAGAAGTATAAAACAATATATTTTGATAGTAAAAGGATGTGTTTATATTCATTTTATAACCTCAAAGCAAATCGTATAACGTATTATAGCCTACATTAGTTTTTTAACTCATATTTTAAGAAAATATACTTCAAAAGACTTATATTGATTGAAGTTGTAAACATAACCATAAAGTATAATCTATGCGAGGTTTTGTTTAAGTATTACAGTTGATGGATGAAATCAGCTGTTACATTATATTGTTACTCACGTACTCGGCTTTTATAGCAGTTGATTATTTTTGCGAATATTGTGCTTCAATTTACAATTCAGCTCCTTTATTAAAATATAGATACAAAGTTAAAACTAAAAGATTCAATGTAATGGAAAGTGAAATTTAAAACGTCCCTTTACTAAAATCATAAAACATACTAATAAAAAGAAACTTATTCATTATTGTGATTCCTACTTCCTGGACCATTATTGTAAAAATTTTTAAATTAATTTAAAAATAATTTAAAAAAGAAACTTTATACTTAGTGAAGTAAACAATCTATAATATCGCATAGTTTAAAATTATACTATCCTCAATACGAGGGTAAAGTTTTAAAAGTCATTCCAAACACCACAATGTAAACTGTTTAAAACTTATATGTTTATGTATTTTTTTACATTAAGCCTAAATAAAAACTTGTGATTAATTTGTATTGGCTTGTAGGAAAAAGTTCTGAGTTATCAATAAATAATAAACTGCTCTTATACCGGCAAATTTTAAAACCTGTGTGGAGTATGGCATTCAGTTCTGGTGCTGCACTGAGAAAACAAAGGTGAACTTTATTCAGAAATGTCAAAATAAAGTACTTCGATGTGTAGGAAATTCATCGTACAAATGATGGATTTACACAGTGACCTGAAGATGGAATATGTAAGGGATATAATAAGAAACAGTGCAATGGAACACTTGCACAAACTTCAGCAGCACGACAATGTCAGATAAATATGGATGAGACGTACAGTGCAGTGTGAAGGTTGAAGAGAACACAACCATTGACTTGTTTCAGAAGATTTTGGCTTGTTTTTTGTTTTTCCTTGGGACTTGACCACTGGGTTATAACCTGACAACTGTTATTCATATGAATGATAAATTTCTAAATGGTTGTAATGGTGCCAGTTGTAACAATTAGGCACCTTACACAACTCTATGCTACTGTAACTTGGATTTAAATGAACATTTATATATATATATTATACTTATTATTATTTTAACACTTGTTAATTTCATTTCTCTTTACATTTTTTCTGCATATGTAGCAGTAAATTATGTAAATATTATACATTTTAAATTAATCAATTTATACTAATTTTTATTTGTATGTTGTTTATGTTGTTATATTGTTTCAATTAACATGACTCCAGCTTTAACAACAATGTTTTCTTAATACCTATAAATTTATGCTTCGTCATTTCTACATATTTGTTTGCAGTCTTGATTATTATTGTACATATAACGTATATTTATTTTGTTTTATGTGTGCATATTGTGCGATCGTATTAGTTGGTTCTATATTTGAATGTGACACATAGTCTTAGTTTTTGTAAGTTAATCGTTCTTTGAACTGTACTACTGATTGTTATTTGTTTAAGTGGTTTAAGCCTGTTACATAATTTAAGTTATATTCTATATTTTGGCATTGGTGTAGTTGAAATATATATGTTTAGATAATAAGTATTTGTTTTTTATATTTTTATTTATATAACAAATTTTATTAAAAAAATGTTTTACTTATAAATTTTTTACTTTGATTATTATTATTACACGCACATATATATATGTATAGATTTTCTTTGAAATCGTACATAATTTACGATCACTTACTCCCCCATAAAATATCCTAGAATTTAACTAATCATTCTCATTACACTTAATTTTTAGACTTAAGGCTATAGGTTACTTTGTACTATTAAGTTGTTATCGTCACCTCTATTGGTTGTTTGTAAACTAAGACCCCGCCCTACTCTGTGAGAGGGTGTAAATATGTAGCATATGTCCCTTGTCTAATTAGTTATAGTTTAGTTGTAGCTCATGTGCCACTGAAGATGACGACTTTGCCGTTGAAACGCTACCAATAAACGTATTTTTGTGATAATTGTGTTCTTTATTTTTATTTCTACTTTTAGAAATAATATTTTTTCACGAGTCAAGCTCGATTATATTTACGTGTAACAATTAAGTTATAATAAAAATAATAATAAAAAAAAGAATTGAATGAGCTGAAAAATTAAGTTCCTATTTTATTTAGTAACACTTTAAGTAAAACACTCCACTATGTTACCTAAATCTTGAGATTTTTTGCCAAATTCCAACATTGAACAAAATATTTAAAAAAGAAACAATATAGAGAATGAATGATGAATCTAGGTTTGGGCTTTACATCATTATATATAAGATAAACGGTACCAGGAACTGGCACATACTTTCTCACAAACATATTTAAATTATTAAACAGATTCATTGTGACTTCATAATTGTAGGTGGGATAGAAGAAGTGATGTTAAAGTAGGAGTTTATCTTATACATATTATTATTATAAGCTAGAGAGAAAACTATTCTATCGATTTCGAACAAATTTGCACCAAACACGTCAATTAGGCCTGTATAGACGCACGGAAAAAGGTTTTGAACATTTTTGAAAAATAATCCCCTTTATGGCCAAACAACGCCCAAAAATCAGTTATTATTATTATCTAAACGAGAATTTTTAAGAAGACGAGGTTTTTTGCATATGGTAAGGTACATTAAAAGCTACAAATAAGCCAAATTTTACCAAAATCGTTAGAACCGTTTTTTATAAAAAAATAATAACTGATTTTTTGGGTTTTTTTGCCAAAAAGGGGGTTGCTTTTAAAAATTTTTCAAAACCGTTTTTCGTGCATCTATACAGGCCTACTTGACATGTCTTGTGTAAATTTTTTTGAAATCGATCTAATAGTTTTCGCTCTAGCTTTGTATACAGACATACAGACAGATATTTTGTAAAAACCACTTTTTTGGACTCAAGGTTCCCAAAACGGATATTTCCACAAAAATCTCAACATAGATTTTTTTTGCGATCACTATACTTTCTCTATACTAATAGTATAGTGAGAAAGTAAAAATGTCTGTTTCTTTGTCCTCTCTAGATTCAAAAACTAGTGTATTCTCATCCGTATTTTACTAGTGTTTAGACATTACAATTACTACAGTCTAAAGGATTGAAATCACGTTGCTATCAATTTACAATAAATATAAATTGCACTAACTTTCTACAAGCTATAAAACAAAATGTGTGTATTATTATTCTTAAGTGATATAAAAAACTATTTGCAATTCGATTTTTTAAGTAAAAGGGATAAAATGGCATAACTAACCTTAAAATTAAATACGGTTATTATTTATATACTTACGTTTTCAATATGCTCGAAAACTGTTTCAACTAATTTCAAAATTTACACATATTAGTATTGGAATCGTTTAGAGAATATGTTCACTACAATCAAAGGTATTAAATCCATATACAAGGCTATCTATCCCTATGCAATAAAAATAAATTGCACTTAGTTCAAGCTATAAACCTAAATGTGTGTAATATTATTCTTATGTGATGTAAAAGAAAATTTTCAATTCGGTAACTTATGTCAAAGTAATGAAATGGGATAGCTACCCTTAAAATTAAATAATAATTAAAATGGGATAGCTACCCACATAAAATAAATAACATTAACATTAAGCATGCATATGTTTAGCACTGCCCAGATCATAAGAATCTTATTTTGACTACAAGTCATTGCAAATTTAATGTTTCAATACACTCACTAAATTGTGTTTGTTAATTTAATATAATTAGTACAGTAATATATTTTAATATTAATTCAAGCAATACTACTTTGTATTAAAATCAAGCAATATCGAAACATTGCCAATTCCACTAGTTTAGAATAGAAATTACTTTATTTTTACAGTTTTGAATATTTAAAAAGAATTTTGCCATAGAAACAAAGTTACTAAAATCTGTAAAATCTAAACATAAGTTTGGTGGTAGTTCCAAAAGAAACACTTTCAAGATTTTTTACTCAAGAAATTGTTTTTTCCGCCTCTCTTTTGGTGGATAAGAACATTTTTAGAGCGTCAATTCTCCTTGTTAAAAGATAACTGAAGACAGTAATATATAACGTTCCCGCGTCAAATACGTCAACGAAGATAAAGAAACACGAAAAGGAATTCAGGTCACTAATTGCTGCAGTTCTCTAAAATAGTACTTTCTGACAGCTAATATTTTATTGGCGCCAGGAAAAAACAAGTTGTAAAAATAAGCAATCTATAAGTTCCTCTTATGAGAGTTAGTTTGCTTGACACTGGTTATAATGTTTAGTATATTTATGTTGACTGAGGGTATATTTGCTGGTTTCATAACAACAAATACTTACTTCATACTTGCTATGCATATTCATTTTATTGAAACAAACCACACTATATTGGTCCATGACCCAGTAAAGGAGTAACCTCATTGAAACAAGGAGACATGCACGATCATCGTGTAATCACAATAAGCAATAATACCATATATATCAGGCGATATGTATTTAGATTCCTTTATTTATTTAATTGAATAATTTATTAATAAATTAATAATATTACAAAATATTATTATTTAATATTTATTTATGGATAAAATACATTTTTTGTATTTGGAAAACAACCGAAAATATGAATAAAAGATCAGTTTAATATACTACTTAAAACCCGAATATATCATGCTATTGTCACGTTTACTTGTTATACTAATAACTAGTAAGCTCCCGTGAAAAATCACAGGCAGATAAATTAGATACACATCAGAAATCATAAATTAAAATAATACTATTTAAATACAACAGACTTTTTAACTCGGTAAATGTGTACAATAATTATAAGGGCTACTAACTGTATTTTTGTTTTTTATAAGGCCTCTTTTTTATAATGGAAAAAACAAGTAATTTAATTAATTGTTACAATTTGATATTTATATTGCAATTAGTAAGCCCCGGGAAAAATCACATGCAGATTAATTAGACACATCAGAAAATAATGTAGTTAGATACATTATTTATAAGAATACTATTTAAAAATAACTGACTATATCTAGGCCTACCTAAATACGCAGACGGGGATTTTAACTCGATAAATGTGTACAATTATAAGGATTATAAAAAAACTGTAGGCCTATTTGTTTATTTTAATTGCTTATTTCATATTGATAGATCAAGTGATTTAGAAGTTATTAATATTATAGTGAAGAAATTATTAATCGAATATGTTTATATTTTATCGAAGATGTACGAATATGTCCGAAGTTAAACGCATAGGTAGATACTAAGTATGTATAAACGAATATATTGATGCTAAAAGATTATATTTATATACAGTTTATAACCTAAAAGCAAATCTTATAACGCACACATTTTTTTATTAACACATATTTAAAAAATCAACTTCACAAGAAATTATAATGTTTGAAGTTGTAAACATAACACCAAAGTATAATCTACTGGATTTTGTTTAAGTATTACAGATGATGGGTGAAATCAGCTGTTATATTATATGTTACTCACGTACATTCGCTTTTAAAGGAGTTGATTACAGTATAAATTACCATTTTTTATATTTCATACAAAATTATTAGGGCACATTGAGAATTAATACGTGTTTAAATTCTTATGTTGCCTGACGTTTTGTTGAAAATTAATATATTGAAGGTAAAATAATATTTTAGATACATTTTAGGTGTACAAGCAGCAAAAGACAAATTTTACAGGAGACAAAAACGTTCTGGTTCATTATTGTTAAAATATTAATAGCTGATTATTTTTTATTTTGTTACTTAAATAAAATTTGTGGACAATTTAGCAGTAGTAGTTAAATAAATTATAACCCTTTATAAACATATATTTTTTATGAACATATGAAGATATAGGCCCTTGAAAGATTTAGTTATGCTCTAAAATATTTAAATATTATTTTTCAAAATAAAAAAATTAATAAATAAAAACACAAATTACACACATTTAAGCAAAACATAATAATATACAATAAGAGTACTCTGAAAAAATAAGTAACAAAAATGTGACATACCCTCAAAAGATAAAAAAAACCTTTTAATTTTACTGAACATTAATATATTGAAGTTGTCTAGCAAAAATGGTACAAGCATCGCAAAAGTTACATTTTACAGGAGACAATACAAAATGTCCTAGTTTATAATTGTTGAAATTAAAAGCTGATTGTTTGTTTTGCTAAATAATACAATTTTGGTTATAATTTAGAAGATTAGGTATACAAATATTATTTTAATTAAAGTTATATAATTTCTAACGCTTTATAATAACGATTTTATAAACATATGCACTATATGCCTTTGAGAGATTTAGTTAGGCCTGAAATATTGAAATGTTACACTTCAATATTTAAAAATAATGCAAATTACACACACTTATGCAAAACTTCTACAATACAAGTCCTAAACACGCCATCGCAATATCTTTATTTATATTAGAAACTGTTTTCCAATTGCACTTGTGTCTTGTAGGTCAACCACTAAGACGTTGGGTATACTCTGTAAACTAAACTATTTTATCAATGTTCAATATATTTTTAAAATGATTAAGATTACTTTTTTCGAAACAATTTATTTTGCCAGATAATCTTATCTCGAAGGAAGTTTATCTTTGATTTGTTCAAAACAGATTCTAATTAACCCATTGCAATTGTACTTGTAACCTCACCGAATGGTAAAACGAAAACAACATTGGGGTTAAATTCAAGCGTAAAAGTGCTTTTCATGACTATTAATTTGTCCAACGTTTCTTTTGTTCCGTGTGACCTTACCCAAGCTCATTAACGCGACCAATCACTTCAAATTAAACTAATCATACACAATCATTAAAAATATTTAGTAGTTAAAACTAGCGTACGTTTTTGTAAGGTAAAGTTGCTTCATTTAAATTTGGTTGGATGAAGAACAAAAACGTTATAGGTAAAAAAACTGACGTAAGATAACTAAAAACATCTTCTTAGCTTTTTATAGAGCTCAACTAATGCACAATTGGCGATCAATATTTTTTGAATGTTAATAATTTGTATAGATGTACGTGGCTGTAGAAATTTTGGTATTGCTTATTTTGTATTTTCAGTTTAAGTTTAAGAAAGGGATGAATTTCAATCTACCTTCTGCTAACCGCAAATTGTGCTGCCATTAGTTTTGGAGTTGCACGTAGTAGGAGACTAGTTACAGTGCACTTATATTTTTCAGTTTGAATTCTGAGTCTTTGTACCTTTCCAAAAAACTTTGTACCTGATGGCACACTCTCTGATAACGCGCCAACTCGGGTGTAGGAGGAAGCTAGTAAAAGTTAAATTTGTTTGTCAAAATTATTATAGACGTTAGAAACGGTTGGCAAATATTGTTTACTTGAAGTCACAAAATTTGACACAGTTCCAGAGGATGAAAGTAAAATTTCTCCCTACTTATCCCTTATCCATTATTTATCTCCGTTGGTGAAATTCATCCAGAAGTTAATGTGACTAGTCTAGATGTTCCTTCGTAAACATCGGGCAACAGGAGCTTGAAAATGCAGGATATATCGAGTAAAACGCTCGCTTAAAACTACAAAATGGGATGTGTGAAAAAGAGTTAGTTTAATTATTTACAGAAATTAATAATAAACTCAAATTTTAAATTTAATAATATCAATCAATGCAAGAGTATGAATAATTATTTTTATTTTTACGAACGCACACTTTTACGGTCGCGAGTAAAACGTACATAATCGTAATTAGAACAGCTTAACAAAATTTATTATACATCTTGGTTTACACACTGTATTAATACAGTTAAACATTTCTTACATGACCTTCACTTAGCTTCACTTAGGATGAAATTAAATCCACAAGAACTACTACAAGAAGTAAATACATTTTTGTTTGTGTTGTCATAGATGTTTGCTATTTTGTTGCACTTATGTTTTACTATTATAGGTTTTTTATTTGATGTTTTATTTCATACCTAAAACACCAATTGTATTCGTTAATCATTAGTTTTAGGTTTATGGTGCTAACTGTATTTTCTTCTTGATTAATTTCAAGATTTTAAATAGTTTTATGACTATTGTTAATTATTTTTAGTCGTAAATGTAATAAGTAGTTCTTATTTGTTACATTTATCTGAAATTTATTTTCGTTAATGGTCTGCTGTAGTGGAGGCCACTTGGATTTGTATGCTATCATAAGAGCAATGCTAAATTTAAAACCATTTATTTGTTTTTTTATCATAAAATTGTTTGCCAGGTTTCATTTTAACCAAGATCACAATACGCATCCGTTTTAGGTTTTAAATTATAATAAATCCTGTGCAATTTTTTGTGCAATAAACATTTTCAAGTACCAAGTTTGAATTTTTCCTCACACAATAAAAAAATGAATAGTTGAAAGTAAATCGCAAGTCGGATCCGCAATTTTATAAAGAATTTTTAGTTTTTTTCTCACCACAGTTACAAAAGATAAAATGATTTTAAATGAGGAAATGTCAAAGCTCTCAGCTGCAAGAAACTCGACTGTTTGGATACCCCTATAGGGTGAAGCGTTGAAATCGTCTGTTGCTTTCTTTTTGCTGGAGCACACCCTTAAGTTTACCTTAGAGTAGTGTCATGCTTTTTTCAACACCATTGGTGTCATAGGGCTGAGAGACCGATTTACAGTTTGTTTTAAATATAATTCTGTAAATATCACCAAACTTTAATAAAATGACATATATCGTAAATATGGTTCTTCTCCTACATTTTCAGATAGGCTATATGACGGAGATACATTGACAATTATGATTTAAAATTCAAACACTTTTACTTTACACATTTCAAAACTAATGCAACTATTTAATTTTTTTTATGTGGAAAAAGACACTTGGCAAAAAAAAGTAGTTATGAAGACAAATCTGTAACCCAAATAAAAAAATAAAAAATGTGTACAATTGTTTCGCATGGGCACTTTTCAAAAATTCTTAAAATTTGTGTGTTGTGTCTTCGGTGTAGGAGTCCGATTTGTTTAATTTATCATAGATAACATAATCTGAAAATCACTATCAGTCAGCATCAGGCAGACTGACAAGAAATAGGAAGGTACTGAATTACTCAGCCCTCCCTCTCTAGCGAACAATGAGTGACACGCAAAAAAGTCTGATAACAAAAAGTGAATTGGACTCTCAGACCGATGACACTACTGTAGGGTTAAAAATAATCAAAATTAAAAACGTATATATAATGCATTAAAAATGTTCTTTAAAAAAACAAAACGCATTTTTGTCGCAAATTTTACAATTATTTGACCTAGGAGTTTTACCTCTTAATTATAAAATTATTTGTATAAAATTAACGATTAATGATTTATAATTAATAACTCACAAGCTCTGGTATTGTTTTGTTTTGTAATGTTCATGTTTTGCAACAATGTTACTGAAATAAGTTGAATAGAATAGTATTTTCTACAAATAAGCTTTTTACTGATATAAATGGGAAAAAATACATTATACTTTTATTTACAAGATGTCGCTAAAGCTCTACATCAAAAATGTTTATGCTCACGGTTGACAATAATTACAAACATAATTTAGCTGTCTACCAAAAATGAGCGATGCTCTTTGTTCACCTCTTTCTGTTGTACGCTATCCTTCTCAACAGTCTTCCTGTCAACTCGGATGGTCGATCTACATTTCTTTGAATGTTATTACTTCAAAATGTGCAACAGGTGTTATAATGTGTAAAAAAGATTTTAAGATTTTAAGATGTGCTTATTAATCTAGTGTTGGCGTGGTTCTAACTAATTCTGGTGTTTAGTTATTTATTTTAATATACTTGAAATTCATTCCGAAAGAACAATTCAATTTAAATGTGTTTTGACGCATTGTAGAATACATTTACTTACTATAGTGCACTGGTATTTTGTTATAATAATACTAATAATAAGTAAATGAAAGAAAATATATGATTACAAAATTAAAATGTAGTTTTGCCAATATAAAAGTATTTTTTCGATTAACTAAAGTTCTTCAAAACAGGAAAAATAAATATTTAAGAATAATAACAATAATATACTTTCTTACACACGTTTAATAATCAAACGCGTTTCAACGACAAAGTCGTTATCCTTAGTGATACATGAGCGAAGACTAACATATTATAACTTAAGCGTATATATGAGAGAACGTGTGTTAGTGTAGGCTAATATTATTGTTAAATAATTCCTTCTCGCTTGTCTAGCTCAAATTTTCATAATCAGTTAGGTAATTCGAGCCATGGGAAAAATGTGTAATCAATAACTTTGTAAAAATATTCTATTTTAGCTCAAACTACATTTCTTAAACTATTCAATTGTAAATTGAAAACATGCAGGTACTGTATTAGGATTGTAATACTTTGCAAGAGCGAAATAATATAACGTAGCCTATGTTTTAGATTACACGTAATGTAAACAAGAATAATGTAGTACTTACACACCCAGAATAAAAACCTGCACATGTTTTAGTTGATTAACTTGAAAAACTAGGCGTTGGTAACAATGTAAGTTTGGTAAAAGTACCCATAATGGTTATTATGTTTATACTATAAATAAGTTAAACTAGGCACTTAGAATTCTAATATTTTTAAATCAACCTCAGTTGTTTAAAGGTTGTTTCATTGAATTAAGTTAACCATTAGTTAAACAATTAGTTCAACCTCTGTATTAAAAATTTGTTTATTTAAGTAATGAATCGTTCTTAATTGCAAGGCCTGTACTACGAAATTAAGTGTGTAAGGTTGAAGACTTCGGTGTAACGACTTTGCGTATCACATGTTTCTGAGTTTAAAGATTTTACTGGAACCTCTAGTTTGCACGACATATAATATACAGATTAATGTTATGAGAAAACTAAGCAAGCTTGTTATAACTACTCATAGATGGTGTTGATGTATTCGTTTTTACTTGTACATGCAATACTATGTAAAGTAAGGTTAACCTTACAGGAGGAAGTAAAGTAACTAAGAGTTTTTAATCAGTTGTTTAAGGCAAGCCTTAGCCTAGTGAATAGCGTGGTATCTTCCAGATCAGAAAATCTCAGGTTTGAATCTCGGTAGAGAATAGATACCAGGAGGGTTTAAGGAGGGTGGAAATAAAGCAAAAGGTGGTTGGCTCGTTTCCAAGTTAACGGGATATGACTAGCGAGGAGGAAGTTTCTGTAAAAACTTTAATATCAGACAAATGTGATACAACGTTGTTCAGTTATTGAAGCTGATAACCTTAATCAGCTGCTATGTCTATTATTGTGTACAACTGGTTGCTATGATAGTAGATAAAAACATTTTAAAAACAAGTTTTAGATAATTGGTAATTATTGTTTAGTATACTGAAAATAGATTTTCAACGATAGTAAAATTATTTCAATCGACCCAATAGAACTGTAGCCCAGAAATAGGCTTTATCAAAAATGCTTATCCCTTTGTGTATCGCCTTAAATAAAATTGATGGCAATGTGAGATGTTTTTACATCAGACAATTACAAACGCCATTGTGAGGAAAACCTTATACAAAATCATTTACAAGACTGATTGTAATAACAGGCAGCTAACAAGGACTGTTTATGCCGCCTGTAACATGTTTAATTGTCTGCTAACCTTACAGAGCGCGCCACTGTGAAGATTGCAGATAGTAAATCCACTTTAGAACCTCATTTGTGATATAAACATCCATTCTGATAATCAGCAATGTGTTACTTGTACAATGTAACCGTTGTCGAAAACTCATGTTGCTAAAAGATTTCGAATTAGTTGTGGGTATATAGAGTCTAAGTATATAGAAATATGATAAGGGAATGTTTTATTCGTCAAAGAATCCGTCCTGATCGGTTTAGGCGGCACGAAATTGTTAAATAGGAAGCTTAATATATTGTAATACATTGTAGTTGTATTACAATTATTATTTCTTTATCAACTTTGACTTTACTAACCGTTAACACAATGCAAGGGGGAAGTACAAGTTTGAACGCGTCAAGCGTTTCGTACTGTCAGGCTTTTTGAATGTTTTACTAAAATTATAATACTAATATGCATCAATGTGTATGACCGGACCCAGATACATATTTTGTACATCTTCGACATTATATAAATTACGTCACCACTTCATTGCTATCATTTTCTAATATTTCCCTTTGAATTTCTTGACAGACTAATTCTAAATTTAAGGAAATAATTCATTAAATATTTTCAGAAAACTCGCATTTCTTAAAATTAGTAGTTTTTCAATATTTGTTGTTATCAGTTAAATTTTTCCAAAATTAAATCGTTATTTAACCAAAAAAATGAATAGGGCGATAAAATTTCCTAAACAAAATTAAGTAGTGATTATTTGGATTCAAGTGCTTTAATAATGGCGGAATAAATTGGTTTAGAGTAAATTCGGTCAATTAGTATTCACTAACAGAGGATTGTTCTTTCTTGCCTAACTGTAAAATTGTTTATGAAACGGATTCTTAATTACTACCTGCAGTAGTACAGACGTGCTTTATCTTGGTTGCAACCGGTATCACGACTCCAATATTTATGTTCAGTAAGTAAATGTACACTAAACTTCGTGCATTGATAAACGAACCGGTTAATTTTTCACGTTCGTTATTTCTTTGAAACACATAACTGTTGTGAATATTGAAAATGTAAAACGTGAAGATATTTTAAATATGCTTACTCTTCGAATCCAAGACCGACCACGGGGAAGACAGGATGTCCTTAAAGAAGAATATAGTGTTTATACATTTGGTTACTATAGCAATTGATATAATAAAACGAACGTGTAACAAGTGTTTTTCAATTTTAGTACAGGAAAACAGTAAAGCATTTTGATTCTAGGCCAAAGTGATTTCTTAAGCAGAATTTACTTTTGGCTAAAAGGCTTTTAAACTAGGCCCGCTATTGATATTTTTGCAAATATACAAAATTTCCCAACACATGGAGATTCTTATTATATGTGTACTAACACAAATAGTTTACAGTAGATGGAACAAATGTGACACAAGAATTTAGACTGTTTAACTGTAAATAAGCGATTGAATTTTATTTGTTTTACAATTACTGTATGAGTGATTCCTTTAGTTCATATCCAAGTGCTCCCTTTCTTTCAGTAGCTACGAACTGATTTTATTTTTCTCCAATTTTCTTGTAAGTTTTTGAAATACATTTTATTCTAGGGGAATCTCCTGTGTGCTCCGAACGCCAACCCCGTTGGCAAAGAAACAAAAAACAAGTTATAGATAGTGGCGGATCCCCTTAAAAGTTTTGTGTTTGCAATTTTGTTTAAAATATAAATATTACCTTGTAAGTTTTATATAATATGATCGATTGTAAGCTAAAAAAGTAATAATATACCATATTTACAATAAATATCATAAAAACTGCATATAAAAAAGTGTTTTTATTAAACATAACTTTTTTTGATAGGGGTTTAAGAAATCATTTTTTTTTCATAAACACAATTACATATATTTTGATTTAAAAAATATTTTTGAATTCTTCAGTAGTTTTAGTATGATGCCTACTTTATTTCTAACACGAAAAATAACTATAATTTTTTTTTTAAATCAGGTCAATAAAGGCCCGAGAATAGTGAGTACGTGGCAAAAAACCACGCTAGCAGTTAAGAGTTAAAGTAGCCTAACACATACAAAAATGCTTCTTTTTTTATTCCATAATTGACAAGGTTTCGTAACGGCCTCAATGTTTCTAGGAAGTGGAAAACAACGCCAATAGCTCAGTACGAACAGTAATGTATTGGAATAAGTCATACTGACTGAACTGAAGGGAAACGAGCCAGGAAATTACAATAATATCTTTCGTTACACCCATCGTGTCGATTAATTAACATATGGATAAGAAATGGAGATACAATTCTGGTTTATACAGTATTTCTGAAATAATTCAAAAAATAAAATAAAAAATAATACATACAATATATATTTAAAAAATATATACTTATAGATACTAAAATGCTATGAGGATATTTTACATTTAGATTAAAACGTATTGTAACTTTATTAGTGAGATTATTGGGATCAGATTAGTATTTGCATTTTTTATGTAATGTTTTATAAAGCGTTTAGAAACAAAAACTTTAAGACTGATATTTAAAAGTGGCAGCTGTTTGAAATATTTAACATCGTATATGTCGAAAAGACTGTACACTAATTTGTATTAGCGACACACAAACGGAGCATCCAACGTAATCTAATAAGAGCTGCTCCATCTCCAAGGAAATTAAAACTTGGCTTGGCCGACCCAGACCTCTAGTTTAGTTAAAGGTTACCATGAATGTAGGATCTACATATTATAGACAACATATTATATTATTAGATATAATACTTGGAACATTTTGGTTTAACTGAACGCTTAAATATATTGGCGATACGCGCCTTTGCTGGTATTATTTCAGATGTAATTCTATTTAATAAGCATAGAACATGAATTAATTCTGATTTAAGTATACACCTGTTATTTCGAGGGCAATATCGTTTAGCGAATCGATTTTTGAATGGTTAACCAGGGCTAAATCATATTCTATGACACAAACCAGGAATATAAAAACAGTCGGCTTTTTAAAATGGTTAAGGGATTGCATTTGTATTTTTCGTGAAATCTGGTAAATTAATTTGATAATTATTTTTTTAAGAATAACAGTCAGAATTCTAACAGAATTTTGAATCTAGGGTAACCTTGGGTTTTGCAAACAATTACGGTGAAATTATGTCTTTCTGAAGATAACACTTTAACATTAACATGTTAAAAAATATGTTGTGCTTAAAATTTTCAGCAAATTCGTTTTTGGAGCTATTCGTTGTAAACAATTTTAAACAGTCAGCACTTACGAATATACGGTGCCAAATAAATTCTTTACGTTTGTGCACTTATAAACTATTTATTTATAAACCATTTGATAGTAAATTAAACGGGGTACAAAAATTTACTCTTGGTGTTCCAAAAAGTTGCGGATTTTGCATTTTGGTGGTCAAACTAGAGCAAACCATTGATGAGTAACGTGCAACATTTCTACTTAGTCGGTTGAACAGATCTAGAGATAAATAACACCAAATAAATGACTAGATCAAATAAAACTTGAACACAAAATCTCACAATAAATACGTTACTCGTTAATACGTTAATAAATAAAAATTTTTGGTTACAGTAGCCCGTGCATCACTGAGGTGTCGTTAAAACTCGTTTGAGGTTAGTAACGTATTTATTGTGAGATTTTGTGTTCAGGTTTTATTTTATTTAGATCTAGAGATATACATTATTTAGTAAAACAACCAAAATGGTGAATAGCTGGTAAAAGAAGCACTTCCAGCTGTTTAGTTTTTTTAATTCGACCCATCAGAAATACCTCTGTTCATTACAGAACCATCCTGTGTATTTGAAAAAAAAAACGCAGAAAGTAGATTTTCTGAAAACGAAGTCATTCAGGACCTATGTTAATACACACGTTTGTCCTTATTTGTATACCTCATTTCAGAAACAGCCTGCTTACATTGGTGGCCTGAATGGAATGGAAGGGGACATTACAAGGGGCTAAGATATTTGTTCCTGTTACTCTTCAAATAACTGGAAAAACATTATATTATTTCAACATAATCTTTTTCTCTTAAAATTAAAAACTATTAATCAAAATGAACAGTCATTAAGAGTGAAAGTAGAGGTTGATAAAGTCATTGTAAAATAAAGCAATAATTTTAAAAAGCAAAGCGATTAAATAACGGTAGTTTTTTATACTATAATGGACAAAACAAATAAATGATTTAAACTCATTTCTTCGTTATATTAATCATTTTAGTTGATTGTATGCTTAAAGGACAAACTCCAAATTAATCTATTGAATCCTATGTTGATTTTATTCTACAAGAATTCATTTATGAGTGGATAGTCCAATTTCAAACCCAAACGAATACTAATAAAACATGGTGCATATGCTGCATAAGATCTTCAAATATGTCAACTAACGAATATGTCAAATAAATTTTAATGTCTTGTAAATTTAAAGTTGGGATAAAATTATTTAAAAAATTGGAAAGAAACATTAGACGAATAACCAATGTGCTTTGATTTTTTTAAATTAATTAGTTTTTAATTATCTCCAAACATTATCAATGAAAATTGTTTCAGTAACAAAAATGTTTAATGGTCTTTAATAGGTTCTAAAGTGTTTATAAATTGCCTTCAAATTGTAAAACTGCTAAGAAAAGACTAAACTGACAAAATCATACTATTCTTAAAAAAAAAACACACACACACACACAGAATACAATGTTGAACACACGATTATGAAATCATGATTAATTCTACTTGGATTCTACAAAAATTTATAAAAGATTGATCATAAAACTAGTAGTTTAAAAAAGCTACACGACTTTGACTGAAGTACTTTAACCTGATTTTCTTTTTTTTGTAACGTAATTCTAATAATACAAAAAATATTCAAGAATTTGTGTAATTTCGAAAAGCACGTTTGTATAATCGGCCTCATAAAACGTAATCACATAATTATATTGTCAACTCATTAAGGTGAGTCAAAACCTACGTTGTTCTTATTTAATATTTACACAGAAGCGATTAGAACAATAACAGAAGTAATAACCCTACATTGAAATACAAATTTTTGATAAAAAATAGCTCTGTAAAAATTTAAATTTTAAAATAAATTACCTTACGTGAGACTTTTTAGTGTAAACAACTACAAAATAGTGTAGTTTCCAGAACTAATTTAAAGTTTTTACAATACTAAAAGAAACAGTTAGTCATTAAATGCATACAACAGAATTTAAAATTTTAATAGAACGTGTGTACACAATTACAAAACTGAGTTTGAAAGAAAGTTGTACACAAATTTGAGTTTCTAAAAGTTATTATTAAATATTTGTGTTTTACTTACAAGAAATACTGGTCGTGGATCCTCGGGGTTTCTTAGGAATATCCGGGAACAGACAGGATAACCTCCTGCTGTGTCCAGTATAAAGATGATCCGTCATTTTGTTTCGTATTTAGTCCAACTAACTGACTACAGCTGGTGTCCAGTCGACAACCACTTATCTATTTAGCACAATCAAACACGCGATATCCCCCTCGCACCTGTTTTCAACAGTAAACCGTATTTCGGAAAATGTAGTTACACAGTAAATACAGTACTGCAGCGAGTAATGATTGCAACGTGTAAGGTTTTGTTTCTCGGACGCTTCCAACGTGACTGTCAGCAATAGACATCGGTTCTATTGTATAAGAAAATTGCCAACAAATTACCAACACATTGCCGAGTCTATTTATGCATATTAATTTCGTGCTGTAGACCTTCTAAATTAATTGACTACCGAACGGATTACCGTGCTATCGTGCACCGTTGTGTGTTTTATCGCCTATTTATCTGGCATTGTGGAACGGCATAGAAGCATAATCCCCCCACCAACCTCAGTTTGACACTAAATCTATTTTCTTATTTGCTCAGCTACGTCTGCACTTCAGTACATATCATTAATATCATTGCTACTGTGAAAACCTTGTGATGACGTAACCTTTAATAGTTTCTCCACTTTGCCTTTGATGGTGAATACATTATTGCTATCTTAACAAGTGACTTCACTTTTATAGTTTATGAACGTTAAATGTAAACATAACGAGAATTTATTTGATTGTTATTTACTTGAATTATCGTTATTATAGCAAAATAATGAAATGGCGATTTAAAATGTGATTAACTAATCTTTCTGAATTTGAAAAACATTAACCACTTTACGCATTAGTAGCCTACTATACAAAGTTTTCCATCAAAAGCCGTTAAATATTTCTTCAAAAGTTGAGACTGTTCTAATTAAATAAAATATGTAGGCTATTTCACTCCAGTTTTCATTATAAAATAAACATTAAATTATTTTTTTTTAATTTTAAATAACATTTACACCAATGTTTTGTATTATGCACATTTTTCATATTATTTGTCTTGTTGAATAATGAGAAATACAGGGTGGCTGGATAAGTGTAAAACATTTTTGGTGATAAACTATTTGGTGCCAGTGACAACAAAATGCATATTTATTTTGTTTTACTTCCATGATATTGGATTAATAAATGTTTTTAAAAAGTGTTTTAAAAATTGGTACTTGCACACGAAAAATTTTAATTTCTTGACTATGCATGCATGTTTTGTTAGATTTAACATCATTTTCAGAATATACATACAATTTCCAATAACGTAAAGTAGTCGATGTTTAAGATTAAAGTTATCATTGAAAGTTAAAATTTATAGTTATTGTACAAAAATTAAGAAAATATTATGGTTTATGTCTCTCTTATGTGATATAATTTAGGAGATGTCAAATGTCAAGAATGCACAGTCAAGACATTTCAGTTTTAAGTGAACAAGTACCGATTGTTTAAACAAATGTATGGATATTTATAAATCCAAGATCATCGTAGTAAACAAAGTTTATGTACACTATGTTGCCACAGGTTCATAGTACTAGTGCCACAAGTAGTGCGTGCCACTGGTATGTTGCCACAAGTAGTTTATCACCAACAATTGTTTAACACTTGTCACCAGCCACCCTGCACAATTTAAATTTGTTTGCTGTTCCTTCAAAGTTTAAAACAATTTTGCTGTAAATAAATGTGTCTAGAAAATCACATTTTTAGCATTTGGTTGCTTCTATGAGTTTTCGAAGATTGGGAGAAGAAACTAGGTCAAAAAGGCAAATCATTGTTTACTGATTGGTAGAATCAATGAACATTAGCTAAAGGACGTACATTGCAGTATTGTTTGTGGCATTAATTAAGGACAAACGGAATGATGCAAATAATTAAGTTAGTGGGGAATATTAATAAAAAGTAAGTTTTTGTTTCAGGTTAAGGTGTCAAGATATTGTCGTCTGTAGAGTTAAGCGGCTCTAATCATTTATTTACTTATTTTTGTTATTGTTGCATTACTGTAAATCTATTGTTTATTTATTTACTGTTGAGAGTTATAGAATTTATTTATAAATTTCTTGTTATTTGTTGAATTGTATTTTATTGTTATGGATAAATTTGTACTTATCCATAAGTATGGATTATTTATACTTATTCAATTAACGTTCATGTAAAATTTTGTTGAGTGAATGATATATATAGATTTGTATATGTTAGATGACTGTATATTAGCGATTTGTGAATTGTATTTTATAAAAGATCTAGAAAGTACAAGATGTCAGGCTAAATGACTTTAAAACTTTGCTTTTAATTTGTAATCTGTGAGTAATTAATCAATAGAAGGCAAATTGTGCAAATGACATATCATTATTGAAACAAACTTTTAATTAAGATAAAATATAATTGCAAACATTTTTTAAGTAATTTAACCAAGATGGCAGCCTTAAATGTAATTTATTCCAGTTATCTATTTTGGTAACACTTCTAATGCACTGAAGGGCATCTAATGCATCTGTTCGTAATGAGAGGAGGTTTCCAAGAGCTCAAGAGAAAGATGAATTTATAGATCTAGACAAAAGCATGTAGGTTGCAAAAACTTTGTAATTGAAAGCATTTACACACCGGGTTAAAAAAGTTATAGTTTTAATTTGTATACAAATTACTCCAAAAATTAAAAGGTAACTAATAATATGTACCACATATTCTATCATTCACAAAACTTCCAGACTTCCCGTTCGTAATAGATAAAGTTTATAGTTGAACAGTCATTCGCAAATTACCAGCTATTATCAGCAATGGCTGATTTCACACTTACCGATAAGGCACCGACACCGATACAGCAAGAGCACCGGATATCGGCAGACTTCTTTCACATTTACCGACACGACCCAGTAGCGATAAAATATATTTATTTAAAATTAGCCTTATTATTAGCAATATCTAACAGACGAAAATATATATTTTATAAAATATAACTTTCAGTGGGCATGCACAACCTTGAGTACAACGTCGAGATAAGTTTTATAATTGAAAATTGATTTAAAAAAAATAACATTTACATACCGGTAAGTCAAATTATTGATTAATTACCGTAGCAACCAGTAAACAACTTCAACAACCTGAGACGATATCGTACCGATACGAACGGGAGACCTGCAGCCCGACGACATTTCGACGCCTGCAAAGACACGATATCGAAATGACCGCCAAAATTGTGCCGACATCGGGACAGTGACGTGTCGGTAAGTGAGCGATTATATAAAACCTACAGTTTTAAAAATGCATCGATACTCAGAATTACTGAAGTACGACAATTGCAGTATTTTTCATCTAAATTTATAAGATTATTGTTGATACACACTGTTTTAAGTATTCATTGGTTTTATAATCTAGCTAATATATGAGTTGTTACTGCAATAATGAGACCAAATGATCTGATAAATTTATAAATAATATTGCCGTGTTTTTATAAATACTGTTTGTCTATAAAGATTTTGTACTGTAACCACATAAAAAAAAAAAAAAAAGAAGTGAATAATTAGTATAATTATTCGTTGATAATAAGTGTATAATAATCATTGATTGCTTAAAATGATATAAAGGACGACGGCAAATATGCAGGCAATTTTGACTGATGGAGCTAATTGAACATATCAAGAAAGAAACAATAATAAATTTTACAAATGTACCTAACTAGAATGTGGATACTAATAATGTAGGTATTTTTGGTGAGATTTGTTTATATGATTATGATTATAAGAAAATGAATATTATAAGAAGAAATTGCAGAAACTTTAAAAGAATAGTAATATCTGGTACGTTAACTTTTACTTCAGATCTCCAAAATAGTAGGAGCAATCTAAAACCAATCGGTTTTGTAACTTACAAGCTTTTAATGGCGTGAAATACCACTCGAGTAAATGCACCGAACTCAAACGAATGAATTGAGCGGAGTCAAAGTTGATTCCAATACTTCATTAGCAAGACGCTTGACTAGAATATCACTTGTACGGCGAACTTACTTTTGATGTTAGCCATATGTTTACAGCAGTTTATTTCGCAGAAAACTTCTATTATTATGAGATAGCAAAAGTTGTCCGACGATTTTAAATTATTCAACTAAAAATAATGTTGTTAGTTTTGTTTATAAAGAAATAAATTTAAGAAAAATCACCATATATGTAATCCAAGAAATTATTTAGATATTCACTCACAACTTTCCAAAAATTACAAAAAATGTATCTTCAAAATTGGATGAAAGATGAGTTATATTGCAGAAGGCTGGTTGTGACGGAATGGTTTTGCCTGCTACTGATTAACCTTAACTAATAATTTCGTCAAAGCTCGTGTTAATTCACCATCTTTATCTTTAATTTGTCTTATGGGACGTTAAAAAGATGTCAGTAGAAAAGCTTTAATCTAACGATGTGTGTCGCTTTTGGGAGCAGAATTTAAACCATAGTTGTAATGAGTTTGATCAAATTAGCGATAAAATATATATTGTTTCAAACTTGGTTTATAAGAGTTATTACGTTTGACAATTATATACATATAAAGCAGATATTTGTATATAAACTATAAAAGCTAGTTTAGACAGCTAGTATAGTGCCTGTAGCTCTATTAATATGACTTCCACTTTAATCGTCTAATAGTTTACAGCTTGTCAACTCGATTTCAAATTAATGTTTAAACTTGAGTGCAACTACCTTAAATTATCATGATTTTTTAATACATTTACTTTTGAAATACTTTTCTAATGACGTTGTTTTGTTAAGCACAGTCGGTTTTATCAGTTGTAGTACTCAACACTTAAATGAAATATATTACAACACTAAACACACACGAAAAACACAACACGGTATACATTACAAAATTATCCAAGGCTTGCTCTTCGTTAAATAATTTGATGAACGTTCACGGGTGTGGCCACATAGTCGTTCGCGTACTTCAGAACGAAGACTGAGTATAGGTAGGTTGTAAGCTAATTGTTGGAGAGGTGTGTTTGTTTGAACATAGGATATTGTGTAATAAATGAGTTTGCCTGCAAAGTTCATCTTTTCAGAATTAGGTTAGGGTTGATTTTAAGGGAAGTATAAATAAATATTGTATTCTTCTAATGCGTGGAGACGATGTCCTTTCGTCTCATGAATAACAGTCAGATTGGTGATGGTATCAATGAACGTATGATTGGTGTTTAACAGATGTTCAGCTTTATTGAATCTATGTTTGGAGAAGGTGTTTCTATGGGATGGTAAATGTTCTTTGGCCAGGATCTGCCAGTTTGGCCTATGTAAAATATGTTACAATCATTGCACTTGAGTTTGTAAACTCTACTACTGTCGTATTTATTTCAGTTTTTTGCTTCAATCTTTGTTGAGGAAGTTGTATAAATTGTTGGAGGTGCGGTAAGCGATGTTGAAACCATGTTTGCGGAATATATTGTTGGTTGAACGGTCTATTTATAAAATCCATAAGATCTTATTGAGATATAATATAAAATATTTAGTACAAATATTATGCATGCATGTAACTCACGAAGAATGTGAAAGAATTTTGCTGAGTTTACAAATAGTTTACGTTTAAATTGGTACGTGCAATTTTCCCAACATTTTCCAATCATTACATAATTTAGTAATTGTTGCAAACGTTTCTATTATGCCAATTTAAACATCTTTCTTTTGAGTGTTGGTGCTAATGAATGTCGAAGCACGATTCCCACATACCGTGTTTCGTGATGCATAAATTCCAACTGTAGAAGACAAATGTGACAACCCACGTTAGAGCTCGTACATTCGTTGCAATACGTCTTTACTTCATTTCAATAATAATGTGGATATTACATTTAATGAGCGAGTATTTACGCGTCATAAACGAGTCAATCGATTACTTGATAGGCGTCAAGTGATCCTATAAATTGTATTGTTCGTTCGAAGAGAATAGATAATAACAATTAACTAATAATGTGTATATTCGATTTTATGATTTTATTGACTCTCTTTTATAATGGTAGTAGTTTATTTGATTTACTTTACAAGTGAAATGAATTACAAATTATGTTAGTTTTTATGTATGGTTTTATGTAAGAAAGTTTCATACAGGTTATGGTTGGATTTTTAAAGTCTTTTTAAAATGCCACACAGCTGGATGTAAAAGTTTCCTTTATTAACAGTTACAAAATATATTTTAAATTAAAAAAAAATTAAAACAGTAACAATTTTACATTTAAATTTAACACAATTTAAATATTAATTAATTGGAATTGCAGCAATAAATATCATATTTTTCACAAACTTAAGAATGATTGCTATGGATTATATATGATTGGACGCCATTTGATTATACCAGTAGATTTATAAAAATCTATGTGATATTTGAAAAATAAATAAACCGGACTAGAGTACCAAAAATTCGTACAACCAGCTGTTTCAATAATTTTACAAAAAAATATATTAATAACATCAACACGCAGTCAAGCACAACTAACTGTTCTTCAAAAAATGTTGGCTACAGTACTTTAAAAAGTATGGAGGGTATGTGGGTTTCATCAACTTTTCGTGAATATTTTGAAATCAACAAAATTCTTAAAACATTGTATTGACAACCATTACCCGAACCGAGGTGGTCGTAACATATTTATTTTTGTTTGTACTTCCAAAATATGTTGTAGTTTTGATTATAGTGTTAGCATGAAATTAATTTTGTGAAATTTCAAATGTATACCTTTATGTGCTCCTGAGAAATGGCACTGTTTTAAACAGTCAAATGGACGAGATATAAAAGTAATTATTTTTTCAATTTTCTATAAAGGTCTTGATAAAATAACAAAATAAGGTCTTGTAATTTATAACAACTTTTTTTTAAACACAACCAAGGAATGCGTTCTAGAGCATTTTTGACAACTCTCGAACCATCTTTAAGAAACGACACCAAGTTTCTTTGTTTTTCTATTCGTATAAATTAGTTGTATGTTGTAAATTTTGCTGTATGTTGGCAATATAACTGAGCAAAATATCTGTGTGAAATGTCAAAATATAAAGTTTTAGTACTGAGTTTACGATTTAGCTGCATATTTGAAATATAAATTGCTAACCATTATTGTATATACCACGCTTCTTCATATTGTAACCTAGTTCTGAGAGCCATAACAAATTTGACAGATACTAACATTAAACTACCATAATACTAAATAATGACACTAACGTTTTCAAGTTTGGTAATATTTCACAGTCGTTTCCCATATATCTGGCGATTCCTCTAGTATTAGGTATCCTTTCGTTTATTAAAGAGTGAACCGAGCAGAAAGTAGGACTACTTTGTTATTTAGCAAACGAATTGAATCCAGAAAGTTTTATTTTAAAAAAATGTTAAATTTTAGTAATGAAAGTACTAACAGTTTTCTGGGTATGTCTCGGAAGCATTTCATTTCAACGCAACTGTCAACATTTTGCTTAAAATTAGTTCCTAAATGTTATTTTCCTGTTTTAAACGTTTTTTTTTAATACAATGGTTGATGAGTTATGCAACACAAACATCTTTTTAATAAATAAATGTGTGGTTCAAAGGCCTAAGCGATATCAAACTTGACAGAGTAAGTGAAGTTATTTTTCTTTTAATTTCCATTTATACAAACAAATGGTTTGTGAGGGTTAAAAAGTTTATTTTCGTTTAAAGTTTTCCTTCTGCATTTTCATTTTATTAAAAGCCGCTCCATAAAAATGTTTATTTTTAAAAGTTGCAGTGAAGGACGTACGAGCTGTGACCATTGGATGGAAAAGCTTCACAAAACTAAAAACTATTTCGTAGTGAATCGAAAACCTACAAATAATGTTTGAATTATTAAGAAACCGAATGGTTTTGTTTTCTTACTTAGATTAACCATTTCCATCTATTTCGAAACACCTAACTAAGTCTATAAATTATATTATTTACATGAGTTCTTGCTGATGAAAATTAAAAATTATTTTAAAGATGGAATGATTATTTTCATTCCAGATGGTTAGTTATGTAAATGTAGCTTATAATTTTAAATTGTTTTATTTACTTGACTACTTCGTAGTGAAATTCAAGTACTGAATTATTTTGTGTTTAAAAACTAGATCCTCAAATATTTCGAAGTTATAGTAGTATCATTATAACCATAGAGTACTCGTCACAATAATAAGCTTCATAGTCTTCTGTCTGTTTATGCTTCTAGAGCTTCTGTTTATAATGTACAGTCTAGAATACTGTGGGATATTATTTTACTTTGTAAATGAAGCTGTTGTCTTTGTTAATGTTTCATTCTGAATACTCAATTCCTCATGCGTTTCTTAGTTGATTCTACAATATATTTTATAACCATTCGTTTTTTACAAAAACCTTTTATTTATTATTACTGTAAGTTTATCTCAAAGTAGATTTAACAGCCTACTTAGATTTTAATAACATACATAATTAAAACCATATTAACAATTTATAATTGCTGTACGAATCAAACATTTTGGGAACTGTTGTCGAAGAACAGTGTAGTGACAGTGTGAAAACTGATATTTGTATGTTATACATTTCTAGTAAATTTAATACACGTACATAATAAAATGTAGATATAAAATACTTACTTTAAAGTAATGCCCAGATGAATTATCAAGGACCTTTAACTAACCTGAAACAAAAAAGAATGACTATAAGAAGAGTTGAACTTTGACTCTTAATTTTAATTACTATCTATATATGTACTAATATTACAAAGATCTAAAATTTGTTTGTTTGGTTTTCTTTGTTTGTTTGTAAGTAGGGGGTAATCTCTGGAACTAATGAACCGATTGAAAAAATCGTTTTACTAATAAAAAACTTCACTATCCCTGAGTAACATAGGCTATAATTAATTTTGATAAAAACATTTTTTATTTCAATATTTGTAAATTTAGTCGGACGAAATTCTTAGGTTAGCCCTAGACTGATGAATTTATCATAGCAACCAATTGAATAAAATAACAGACAAAACAGCTGTTTGCTCTAATATTTCCATTAATACCAGATTTCACACTTTAAAGCAACAACTATTTGTATTTCTAACTTTAGGTTAGGTTTTTATTAAAGTGTACTCCTGAGCCTTGCTGGTTCGTTTAACCTTTATTATAACTGCTGTTATAAAATATACGAAATTATTTGATTTGAACATTTAACATTATTTATCATTTTAGTTTTGGGGTTAGACCTATTATTAATCATATACATTTATTATAAAGAAAACATAACACGATTATATGTAAAGAAGGTACCAATGGGCTTGGCGCAACTTTTTACCCGAGTTCTTACATATAAATAAAGTGTAATCAACATTTTTAATAATAATAATAATCATAATAATAATAAATTTACCAAAATCGTTTACATTTTCTACAAACATAACTCAGACAAGTCTTTTCTTATGTGGTGGATAATTTAATGGTAAATTAAATAAATGCAAATGCGGTAAAAAGATAATCACAATTGTCAGTAAATGTGTCAAAGAAGAAATGAAATAGGCCTACATCGTATTTATTGATAAGTTGAACAACTTCTAGACATACTGTAATAATTATTATAATGCTAGTCGTTTCGGTTAACCGATGTTTTAACCCTTTCGTAACAATGAGTTGGCCTCGAGTCGAGTCGAAAGCTTTAATGACTCGGGTTTTTTAAATCACAAATCTTCGTAAATCTAAAAACGTAATGAGTTTACGAAATTTATTTCCTAGAAAATGATAATTTATTTTTAGCCCAATAATGAGAAGAAATATTATGGCATTAATATTTATTATTATCATAATAATATTATGAGAAGAATTAAAGATAACTTAGACGATCGTAAAACAGTTTATTTCATGACATTATATCTGTATTATTAGTAAGCAATATAATTATTTTCCCTTTAGGATTATCAGATTATATTAATAGCAATGTTCTGGTGTTTTATTATATTTTATAGAATCTAGTAACAACAAAATGTTAGCTGATCTTAAAATTGTAATATTGTAATATTTATCGCTTTAAACATTTGTAGATTTTAAAATATATTTGGACAGTTTATTGTTGTTTCACTGTAGATAAGACATCCTTGTCAGTACACTAGAGACTGAGTATATCAATTCTATATATCCTACTGACCATACACCTTCCACAGCAAATACGAACATTGTAGATAAGGTTTGTTATATCTACGTTGAAATGGTTCTGAATCCGTTCAATAAATCACTCAACGAACCTTCTCTTCGTGATTTATGGGTAAAGAGTCATTTCAGTTTATGTTTTAGTTTCAGCGGTTGTAAAATATGGTAACATTTTGTACGAGTGTCTAAAGGTGTAATTTATTTGAAAAGTTACGGAATAAGAGGTAGAAATTATATTATTCCTGTTTAACTTAAGTACGTGATGTTCCCCACACTGTATTTTTCATTGAATATGAAAATACACGCAGATTTGAAAATGTTACATAGTCAACATAATTTGTATAGTCAACATAATTTTGTAATCAACGCTTTTCAAAATAAGTAGTTCCCGATTACTTATAACTTATTCCCGATTATATAAGCGATGAAATGTAATTATTTTTAAGTTTTCGATTTAAATGGTATACCGTACAACCCTTTCAACTTTTACGAATCTTTCATCTATTTTTGAACATATATAAAAACTCTTTTAAGAGCAGCGGGAAAGTTCTATACCGCCAATGTTTTAGTTAGGATACTTTTCTCATAAACCTATTAGGACTACAAGTTTGAAACTTCTAGAAGGACTAAGAAGTGGTTATTATCATATTTTTGTTGGTAATATGATCCAATTTTATTATTGATAGATGATTTTTTTCTATGTTTATTTTTTAACAAAATAGTAAACAATTTCATTTTTTAAACATTTTTACAAGCAAACCTTATAAGATAAATAAACAAAGATGAAAGTATTACTCAGTATGTATAGATTATGTGTAAAATATTTTAGACCTGCAGCATTACTGGTTCTAGAGATAAAAGTAACCTTTCTACATGTGTTAGAACTAGGCCTATTAGTAAAAGAGTCCAGGCAAGGAAATTTCCACTGCGTACTCGAACTGGGCAAGAAAATGGTCAACCTTTACTATAACATTTTATAAAATTTAAATTTTGCATAAAATAATATTCTCATCAAAGAATCAATTACTATGTGAAAGTCTTGTTAGTAGATGAAGAGCTGGCGGGGGCATTGCATAGTTTATTCATTTTGTTATTTTACCCATTTATAGGTATCATGCAACATTTTTGTGCACTTATTATTAAAGTCCCATTACAAAAACAGCAACAAAAAATATTTTGAAAAAACAATTTCCCTCGTTTCTATCTGCCCTTGATATACTGTAATTTGTTCACGGATATCTGATTTGATGTAAACAAAAATTGCAATTTTACTTGAAGATGTTTCTTTATAAATGGATATATGAAAAAAGCAATCAATACGGAATACGCGAACTAAGCGGCCAAGCTACCCTTATTAACGCCCACACCTTCGAACAAGGTCATTAAACCAGCCTATATGCGAAATATGCGACCAACTACCATTACCTCTCCTCCACCCACCCACTGCTTGGGCCTGAGGGCATTCCATCAGGTTATTCGAAACCCTGCTATTATTATTTTTGTTTATATGGAACTTACTACATGGAACTAACAAAGGTAAACAGTGCGCGCTCTATGACGGTTACTCTTAACTTCCCACATAGAACTTCAAGCGACAAAATGTTAAAGGGACGCCTAACCTAACCTAACTTAACCTTGGATAAAATGTTATGGAAATCAGTGTTAGAGGAAGAATAATTAAAACCCAGGTGCAGCTAAAATTCCGTGATGGTAATAACGCTGGTCACTAATTTCACAGAAGAGTTGACCTTCGAGGCGCAGGTAAAATTTCGTGATGGTCGTTTATTTCGCTGGTCGCTTTTATCCCGACACCTTATAAAGGGCGAAACTCCTGATTTTGAATTGAATAATTTGAATTTTACAGTTTAGAGTTTTTTTTGTAAATTTTGTGTTATGTAGATTTAAAAACAACTCAAAATATGACCTCAATATGTTTGAACGTAAGTGCGAACTTGAGTCTCTTACTAATGGAATGGCGTATTGTCTGTTGAGTTCGATGTTTTTACTTGGTAGTATAATTCATAAGCTTTAAAAGAAAAACGGAACCCATGTAATGATCAACAGTTTATGTAACTGTACTAGATATGATCGTATGCTAACACGCATATCTACCGACTCAAACTCAAAGCTCTATATCTCTATAAAAAATATGAATTGATAGGGATAAGATTTGAACCCAAAAATACATTTTATATAGTACTTGTGAGCAGTGCGTTTGAAAAGACTTCCTTCAAGGATATTAAAATATTTTTAAATAGGTTTGGGACAGTTCGTTTTCAAGATATCGAAAAACCCATTTCTCTATATTACAAAAGTTTTGCAGCTAGGATTTTATAAAACCTGTATCAAATCTATATAGTTGGGGAAAAGTTATGGAAAATGTGCTTCGTCTAAACTGGCGTTATGCGTGCAAGTTATCAACTCCCACCATAATAATTTGTTCCGCCATGGTTATTAGGTAGTTATTAGGTAATATTTTAATTTTAACTACGCATAAATGTCATTTTAAAAGTCTTGCGAGATGGTTGACTGCACTGTACATTTCTCCAGTTTATACAGAAAACTAGTTTAAGAATAGTTAATAATACCTTCCTAATAATATTAGACTAATTGAATAACAAATTGTTAAGGGTCTGTTCCAGTAAACGAGAAAGCAACTGGAAACGCAAGCGCTTCTCTCTGTAGCCCTATCTAAACAGTGCAATTTCTTGCAGCTGGGCGCTTTGACATTGCCTCATTTCAAACCATTTTATAAATCCATCTTTTGTAATTGAGTGCTGAAAAAAACTGAATATTCTTTAAAAAATTGCGGATCCGGCTTGCGTTTTACTTTTAATTATATATTTTTTATTGTGTAAAGAAAAAAGTTCAAACTTGGTACTTCAAAAATGTCAATTACGTGACAAATGAAAACAATTTAAAAAAATGTAAACTGCAAAACGGATGAGTATTGTGACTGTGCTTAAAATGAGACCTTGCAAACAATTTTATGATAAAAAAGAAACGAAATAAATGGTTTGAAATTTAAAATTGCTCTTTTGTGATAAAAATCGAAGGTGGCCGCCGCTACAGCAGACCCTTAAAGGATAGAAGGCGCAAAGAGTTTACCCATAAGTTACCACCAAAATGCGGAGTGATTAAAAGTTGCTTATCTTTTACAACATGTAAATTGTTGTAATCAATCAGAGTGATTACTTGTTTATTTTTAATCTTTTTTAGAATATGGTTCGTCAATGTTTGCAACTTAACAAGAATAGTAATCAAATAAACGAAAACACTGAGTTTTTCAGAAAATTTACTCAATTACTTTGTGCAGAATTTTTCAAGAGTTTACAACCCATTGTGTAATAGTAATTCGTCTAATAGGGTTATTCAAGCCATGGGAGCTCATTCAACGTGACAATTCATTCAAACGTAGCCCCGAAAACGGTTATCTTCTCGTATTTGGTTTATTAGAACAATACTAGCTGACCGGTGCGAATATTTCGCAAGTTAGGCGCACCTACCTGATTTATTATGTTGATTTAGTTCAGTTAATTTTCAGTTAGTTTCAGTTAAATTTAAACAATCAAATTATCAGCTGTCATGTTAGTTAAACAGATTTTTAATAGTTGGCGCCTTTCATTAGGAACCATATGAAGTATAATAGATTTAATCAATTTTTGTAACGAAAACATGAATTTTGAGCTGTTTGTCTATTTTTTGTCAATAGCGGGGAACATAAGCTTTAAAATGATGCTTGAATAATTAATGTTGATGAAAAAGTAAGCTAGATATCGCTTAGCGACAAAAAAACACCCTTGAGAAATAATATATAAGGATATGCACTATTAATGGAAATAGATATATATTGTATTCACATTGGTACTCGAAATATTTATTTTAAGTTTCTCAAATTACTAAAAATTAAAGCCTATATTTTATTATTTATTTGAATGGCAATCGTTAAAAATTATAAACTTCAAATGTATCGTAAGCCATCCATAAAAAAATAAAAAATATAATAAATAAAATTGAGTAGCAAAATCATTTATGTTTTTTAATACATAAAAAAATTATTTTTTTGTAACAAAAAACGAATATGAATAAAACGCAAATCATAGTAGTTGTTTAGGTTGTCACAAAAATTTATTTAGAACTCTTATAATTGAAGGAAAAATAATCGGATTTAATAACAAAATTGCAAATAATGACGGAAACATTTAAAAATGGCGATTGATTCTTTCGTTTTCAGTTTGCGTGTATAAATAATTTAATTTACCATTTAGCTGCAGAAAAAAATATAAATACTATTTTTTTGCCATTGATAAACAAAAATATTTTATCTTTTGTGATTTTTTTTTAATGGTGGCGATAATTCAAAACAATACGAAAAATAAAAATTTGTTATACAAATAATGTGTCTACCAAATGTGAATCAAATATCTTGTCTATTGTTATAGCTATATTTTTGTACAACAACAAAATGGTGGATACACAGGAACACAGGATATGTCTTTTTGAAAATTAATTTTTGTAGTCTCTGCTTATCTCAGAGTTTCACTGTACAAGTTAGTTAATGATTTATGTCTTAACACATGATTAGTTTCCGATGTGTCGTAACGTATTTGAACAATAGCTTATTATTTAAATAATAATATTAATAGTTATTACGTTCTAAATTAAATACAAATTAAAAGAATAGTATTGTTTAACAATCTGTTTTAATTTTTAACGTTTAACAAATAAATTAGCGAGCTAACAGAACTGTGTTAAATGTCAACGAGTATGTGTTAATTGAAGGCGCACTTCCGCTACTCTCTGGCCGCACGAAGCTCGACGTTAGAAGTAGTTTCTTAGTTTAATAAGTTCTCTTTACTGTGTTCAGAATATAAGCTACTCGAAGGTTTCAATTTTAGTAAAATTAACTTGCAAGGTCTTGGAAATTGAGGTTACGACCCTGTTGAGATGTCGCTGTTGTTTGCAAAGATGCGGTTTCTATTGTTTCAGAGAAATCTAAGTTCATAATATATATACTTTATTCAAAGAGGTATATTTGGTGAAAGTAGAACTTTGGTTTTTCGTAAAAAAGTAAGCACTTAGAGTTAATACGTTTCGTTACGACGTACACTAAACTCATTGTCTAGGCAATTAATAACCGATGATGTGAAATTAATTTTGTTATTATAACCTTTGAAAGTTAGTCTTGATGATAGTAAAAATTCAGAAGTAAATTTTTGAAAAACACAAAAGATTCAAATACAACTATTTCTTTATTAACTATTCTTTGTTCTCTCAAATAAAATACTGCGATTTTTGTATTATTATTAAATTCTATTTTTCCTTTTTGGCGTTCCATAATATACATATTCTATTTAACTCTTTCTATGTCTTGTAAATCTGGTTCGTAGTATTTTTTCTGTTCTGACCTTGCATTTTCTAAAAACAACTCTTCGTAAAATAGCACTATACAGAATATGCATTGAAGAAGCCACCTGGATGGACATACAAGACGACGAAGCCATAACGTAACTCTAAAAAAACAATCGTTTACAAAAAGAACTTTCCATAAAACATAATCCGAACAAGCGATCGAAACGAAGCAACAAGCGGTGGAAACAAATTCTACTAATCTATTTCGTACACGTAAGAAACTATTCAACGCCTTCAAGAGTAGACCAATTTCCCAAATAGTTGGTTTAAACCCTAAAACATATAAACATATAACGTATAATTTTGGAAATTAGCTTAACTCACTGCAGCGGTTCAGCTGCTAGGTCAAATTATTGATATTTCCAATGTATTTTTAATAATTTATTCTTATTGCACAATTATTACTATTATACTAATAATGTTTTGTATTCAGAGCCCACGTGAGTATATATATTGGAGCGTGATTGAATTATTTGTGTTTAAATTATGGTAATATGTCTATTCATTTCAAAATTTATGTTGAAACTGATTTTTACGTTTTGTGTGGCAATTATTTTGTTACCTAGTGGAAGCCTACCAAGAAAATAAATACATTTGCATTAGTTATTATATTGGGGTAAAATAAAAAAAGTATATAAGTTTTGTCACAACACACTCGTTCATTCACGTTTTTGTTGGTAATGTTTTGTTATGTTACTCAATGACTCAACGAAAAAACTTATTCGTTTTTCAATTCATAAAAAATACACCAGAAAATGTTAGTTGTAATTCAAGTTGTAGAATGTTTACAAGAACTGAGTCAATCAAAATTAAAAAAAAAAGTTTAAATTATAATTATTTATGACCTCATACTGTTTTTAGAAGTAGCTCACATTCTTACGAAAATTATCAGTCAAACCTTTACTTATTTGCGTGATTGGTGTCCATTAAATTTACTAATACCGCTTTCCTACTTCATCAGCCGACTTACAAAGCTTTTTAAAGAGGTTAGCATGTCTGTGTAACTGTGCATGCAGTAAATATATCCGTTTCCTATATTAATTATGTTAAGTAAAAACAAGGTCGACTGAATGCTGTTTGGAATTTATCTTTAACGTTGATGAGAATATCGGGTCTGCACGGTGCATACGCTTTGTGGCAAACACTATCATCAACTCTAGTAATATATAATGTCTAGACCTAGACGATAATTACGAAGAATACAAGTTGTATAATAGTCTCAATAATTGGAAGATGTAAATACCATATCAAAGGCCGAATACAGTTAACACACAATTTAACCTACAAATGTTTTGCTCCTCACTATTGTTTAAAAGTGTAATTATTTTGGTAAACATCATCTACCCTAAATATTGTGCGTTTCTTTGTAATTATTTTCCTCCGCCTTAATAGCGAATTTCCGTATTGCAGTGACTCTTACGGTGGTTGGGAGTAGTTAATCAGCACCGATCGTAGGCCTCTTGAATACTTTTTGTTGTATCATTAAAATTTGTATATATACCGGTCGCATTTTACGTCCGATTTGGTCCATATTTTGTACACACGATTTTCTAAGTCGCTCAGACGGGTTCGTTAGCAAAACAATTCAACAACCGGGAGCACTTTCTTTTTTTTTTTTTGAAGGAAGTAGATTTTTTGGGGTTATATGTAAAAAATAAATATAGGACATTTATTATGCACAGTTTTTTTTTACAAGACCTTATGGCTCGTTTGTTTCCCTCAAATCGTAAAATACCATAAAAGTACTTCAAATTCACGAGGGAGAATTTACCGGCAGCTTCTGTTATTACGTCGACGACCGGAATGTAAACTCAGTCTACACGGAATGTGTGAAGGGAAGCAGTCCAAAATCCTAGGCCTCAAGGTCGCGTTGCAAAGTTTTTCCGCTGAGAGCGGAGCAAAGCAGTGCGTGAGCCGGGGTTGGAGGCTGAGGTGCAAACAAATTCTACTAATATATTTCGTACACGCAGGAAGCAATCCAACGTCTTCGTGAGTAGACCAATTTCCCAAATAGTTGGTTTAAACCATAAAACATTTCAACTTAATTTTGGCAATTAGCGTCAGTGATTCAGCTGCGTGATCGAATTATTGATATTTGCAAAGTATTTTTAATAATTTATTCTTATTGCGAATTTATTTAAATTGTTTGTCCATCTATTAAACTCCCATAAACCTAAGTGGAATAATGAACTCAATCTCAATCTGCTTTGATGTTTATAATTTAATGTTGTTTTGTCTCAGACAAATGTATTACGTCGTGCAATCAACTAAATAAATTTCAAACAATGGGAAATGTTGTAAAGTAAATATTCTATGTTTGAAGTTATTATCTGCTTGTGTGTTTAGTATTTGGTTCTTAATCAGTTGTGTGTGATTTTGACTTCTCAGTCTCAGCTCTTAAATGTACTACGTAGTTGTTTAAGGATAGTGGTATAACTTTGTTGTATATACGGTTTTCTTTAACATAGGGCTAAATTTTTAACTTATGTTCTCGTAGGTTTTAGTCACTTGATAACTGGAGTTGATTCCTATTCCTGGAAAGTTGTGTATGGTTTTAACACACAAAAATATGTAGGCTAACACAACCGTTGAACGCCCTGAAGTTTTTAGTTATGATGGATGTTAAATTTTGTTATTATTGATTATTTGGACGTTTATCATCATTTATTAAATGATAATATTAAATTTTTTATTTTATTTTTATAATTACTGTATTAATTATTATACTACAGTATACTTTCTCACTATACTACAGAAAAAGTATAGTGATCACACAAAAAAACGATGTTGAAATTTTTGTGGAAATATCTGTTTTGGGACCCCCTGAGTTCAAACAAGTGTTTTTTTACAAAATGTCTGTCTGTATGTGTTTGTATGTCTGTATGTATACGAAGCTAGAGAGAAAACTATTCTATCGATTTCGAACAAATTTGCACTAGAAATGTCAATTAGGCCTGTAGAGATACACGAAAAAAGGTTTTGAGAAATTTTGAAAAACAACCCCCTTTTTGGCCGAAAAACGCCCAAAATCAGTTATTAGTTTTTTATAAAAAAAACGGCTCTAACGATTTTGATAAAATTTTGCTTATTTATAGCCCTTAATGTACCCTACCATTTGCAAAATACCGCATCTTTCTAAAAATTCTCGTATAGCTAATAATAACAGTAAAAACTGATTTTTGGGGTTGTTTGGCCGAAAAGGGGGTTGTTTTTAAAATATTTTTTCGTGCTTCTATACACGTCTAAATGACGTGTTTGGTGCAAATTTGTTCAAATTCGATTGAATAGTTTTCTCACTAGATAATAATAAAAATATTTATTTGTTAATCTCCTACTTTAATATCACCTCTCTACCCTCTCCTACAATAATTACGAAGTCACAGTGAATTTCTTTAGTAATTTAAGTAGTTGGTGAGAAAGTATGTTCCAGTTCCTGGTACCGTTTATTAGTTTTACATTGGTTTCATTGACATAGGCCTAGATATCTAGGTTAATGTTCCTGTAGTCACCTGATAACGGGAGTTGATTCATATTCCCGAATCTTCGAGTATTGATTTTAAGACACAACTGATGGCAAATGTCCGCGTAATAAATAATAATTAAAGTCAAAATATGATATAAATAAATCGTGATTGAGGTGGACACTGAGCAACTATAATTAAAACAAATCTTCTTTAATAAGTGTTCATTAGTGACATAGGAAACAATAAAAAGGTTACATTCAAAAGACTTTTAAAGAATAAATAGTAATAAAATCTCGTGTTTCAAGATTACCTAAAATAGTTCCACAGAAATTCAAAGGATACTTTTACAAATTTACAAGTTTTTTCTGTTTCCTCAAAGACCAAACTACAAAGATGTGCAATGATTCTCTTAAAATACTTAAAAACTGGTGAAACAATAATTTATAATAATCAGTGCTATTATGATTTAGTTGGTCTTAGGATTAAAGGTATCAACAGCTTTAACCTAGGTCTTCGTTGACGTACTATTATAATAAAGGTTATTAAAGTGCGCCTGATCAAGGAATATATTATTACATGAAACAATATAATCTGTTTTACCATTTCCAAAACTTAATATTATATAAGATTTCAGAAATATTCTGATTAAAACCTCAAAATTTGAGGCTGGATAAATTTCAGATTCTTTGAAGACATTTTTGTTTTAGATTTGTCTAGAATGTTGTCGGAATAAAACTCGGTCTCATTTCTGATCTTGTGGATCTTGGTATTTTGTGGACCAATCATAAAATCATCTTTTCACTTGTTTGACCCTGTAGATCTATTTTCCCTGTATTTATAATATTGTAATTTACGAATCAGGTAAATAAAAGTAAAAGTAAGCTAATGTAAGCTAAGCACGTGCCACTCGCATTTCAATTGTACTTTTGACCTTTGTAATTAAGTTTAAATTTTCCATTGTTGGAACTTTACGTTTAGCAGACTATTATTTCCGAGTAATTTGTTTTGTTTACGATTGACCAGAGTGGATATTTTATGAGTTACTTGGATGCTTGCAATTAGTACGCTATGTTCATAAAGCGCTTGGACGTCACTTCAAAGAAAACCAAAAGAATTAATAAAATCGCAGCTTTTGCAACTTACTATTTGGTTATTTCTGTAGATTTGAATTCTATGCTATATTCCGCATTGGAAGAATAAACTTTCTGTATAGATGTCAGCAATTAACAAGAAGGTGTTTTGCCAAAACATTTTGTGTAGAGAGAGGGTGGGGAGAGAGAGAGAGAGAAGGTGATAGAAAGAGGTAGAAGGAGAGAGAAAGGAGATACAGATAGAGAGAGGGGAGGGAGAGAAGGAGATAGAAAGGGGTAGAGGGAGAGAGAAGGGGAGGGAGAGGAGAGAGAAAAGGGTATAGGGAGAGAGAAAGGGGGTAGAAAGAGAGAGAGAGGAGATAGATAGGAGGGAGAAGGCGAGGGAGAGAAGGAGAGAGAAAGAGAGAGTGAGGTTCTCTTTTCCCACAAAACCCCATGCATAACAAATATTCATCCATGTACTTTTACAAATATTATAAATGTATATTAAAACTTATTGAAACTTTCTGTCGTTCAAGTCCACAAAGGAAAATCATAAGTTTCCAAAATTTAAAAAAGGAGATATGATAGCCAATTGAAAACGTTAGAAATAAGCCTGTATAACAAAAGAAATATACATTTATATTTAAAAAATAAAGTAAAAGGAAACCTAACTAAAAACACTTAATTTCATAATGAAGAAAAATTCCAAACACACAAATAAAAAACATTCAAAGGAAAGAAAGAGATTCAGTTGCACCTAACCATGTTATATTTACTATTAATAAGAATAATACTTTTAATGTATTAATACATTTTATTAAATAAAAAAATCGCTATTATTTCACGCACATACCTAACTTAATTGACTAACTATTTACGATTACAGATTTGAGTTTTTGGGGAAAATAATATAGTCCAGTTTAACTTTCTACTAAATGCAATCCATGTATCATCCTTTAAAGCTAGAATTGGTTTATCCGTATGTGAACAAATTTCATACAAAAATTATTTTTTGAGAATATATTGGAAAAGTGAAACCGAACTGACAACAAAATGTAGGTAATTTTTAGAAATCAACATTCTAAGACACAATTTGTAGTTAGTTTTAATATGCCAAACAAAACTGGCATTTTGGCGTAGTTAAAAAACAAATACGACAGTGGTAGTCAACCTTTTATACGTGCAACCCGCTTTTCTATCGCTGTTAGTAGTAAACATTTCAAACCGCCCACCTGATCCACAGTATTGGTAATTTCCTTTATAAAATTGATCATTTGGATGCTTTGTAGAAAAATGTTCTCGCTATCGAGTTGGCTCTATTGCCTCATTGGGTATAGTTTTATGACACAATAAACGCAACGGATTCTATGAAACCTACTTCAGATACTCTGGCAAATAGCCACGACCGGATTTTTTTTTTTTTTTTTTTTGACGTTGGCTCACGATATTTTGTTTGAAACAGTAGCACGTACTCACTCTTACAAATCTAACTGCTTACTGACCAATGTTACCGAAAACAAACGCTGTATAGTCGTCTGTGCATGGCTCTCAAGCTTCGTCGATTGGGTTTGGGGGTTTCGAGTATCAGCTCTCCTTGACTGTTACAGCTGTGCGATGTGAGGGGAGATGAGTGAGAATGGAGCAGCGAACACAGAAAAATAATAGAAGGGACACTTGAACCTAAAGCTGTTGCCACCCGTATAGCGCTTGCTACCAAAAGATGGCGTCCGCTGTGGATGAGTCACTGTAGAAGGGCGCGCCTGGACCAATAAGAAATCACCTTTACAAAACCATATCATTTTTAGGTCAATGAGACTGTCAGCTTAAATAGGCTAAGTTATGTTTAAAAAAACTACATTTATCTTCCAAGTACATATTTAATTTCAGTTTATTATTTATAATATCATCTATTATACATTTATTGTAATTTCTCTTTGAATTCCATGTCAAACTGAAATTTAATACATGTTGGTTTTTTTCTTTCTGAATAGTAAGTAATTTTTTGTGTAGAATAAAATCTTTAGTGTTAAGACATAATAAGCTTAATTATGTTTTATATTTTATGTGCCATTTTTTTAATACAATTTATAAGTATTTTGATTTTTAAATGTATCGCTATTTGATTTTTTTAAATAGGCTTAAGTGAAATAATAACGAAATAACTTGTTATTATGTTTATGAAACTTATTAGTACGTAATACAAGTGTTTATATTAATTTTTTCCTAACACAATATACAAAATATATGGATATATGTCGGTTACGGCCTCTCAGACCATGATCACTACTAATGTAATAAAAATCACGTCACCGCTCTAGGGTTAAATAAGTACAGTTACAACCTTACTCTGACTTTATTGTTTATTTACATTTTCAAACTAAAAGAAACTAATAGTGAGAGATATTAAGGGAGATTTTAAACGGCGGAATAAAGTTTGTGTATAAAGCTAATATATTTTTCAATGATCTAAAAAAAGTTCTGCAATATAGTAATAAACAATTATTTAAAAATTAAATACATGTCGGTAACTAATCTAATATGTTATATTTAGCTGCATATACAAATATACTCAAAGTATGTCTTTCAAAACCGTTATTGTAAACTCTTAACTTTAATGCTAGACTGACCAACAAGAGCCGAGATCAAGCTCCAAGCTTCAGCCTAGCGCATTTAGCGGTAGTCACCGAGCCGCATAAATCTATCTCAATCAACCTGCCGTATTAACCAAACGACAAAAGCCAAATTAAAAAAAATATATATTTTCATATGATTTGACTATTAAGACAACTTTTATTCGCTTTGGTAATTCACCTGCCCTAAAAATACGCAATTTCCCCACTATCTAACTTTTTCATGTCACGATTTAAAAATCACTGTAAACTGTCAACTTAATTTAGGTATTACGACTGCATTGAAGTTAAAATTAATACTTTCAATTACACCATTAGCATCCACAACTAATATAGTTTAACTGTGTTAAGTTTCAAATTTTTATATTTACGCTAAGTATTGTAAAACGAAGTGTGATTGAAAAGTGTTCACTAAAAATGTAACCGTGTTTTTACCGTCAATAAGCGGGTTTGCCTATCGCAAAATGGCGGAGGTGGCGACAACTACGGCAAGTGCTTGTTACTGCATTTGTCCCTTCTATTATTTTTCTGTGTTCGTTGGAATGGAGGCTCTTTAGCTTGAGGTCGTAACATGAACTAAACTTACGAAAAACTTAGCGAAACTAATAGTATATTTTTAAAATTAAAATTGTCACCGGGAATTTTATGACAATGATAATGTTTTTAAAACTCATATCGTCCGCCATGAAAGCTGGAACGAACACTGGGACCATGAAGCTGGGTGGCAGGGACCTGGTTGACTACCACTGCGGAATGTTATTCTATATTTTGTTCTCCTGTTGAACTCATTTTATATTTCAAAATCCAGCATTTACCTAAAATTATATTTAACAGAGACTCTTTAAAATACATTTTTTACAAACACTTAACAGATATAAAATTAACTATTATTTTATCTTTGGTGATTAAGCCATTCTAGGGTTCTACAGTTCAAGTCCAGCCATTGGCATTGGCTATTTCCATTAGTTACTCCCCTCCCTGATTTTATTAGTCTAACGGCCATAAAATTAACACTTTAAGAAGGAAAAAAATATGTTCACTATTACTTAATAATACTTCCGCGAAGTTCTCCCACAGAATAATTTATTTCAATAATATTTTATGCTCGCCGACGTCCAATTATCTTATTCGTGATGTTCAACTCTCATTAAGATGTAAATCCCGATTCATTTATTCAAACAATGAATCACGAAGAAATAAAATCTGTATTTATTTAACCGTCCAGTAGTATTGTTTTTGTCCAAGGACATTTTGCACGGCAGTATTCAGAAACGATCGTCCAATATTTAAATCCCACATAACGTCGAGTGGGTTATTTATCCATCGCTTTCCTTCTTCTTAACGGAAAATAATTTCCTTGTGCTATTTAATCAAGGTTTAATTGTATACTTGGTGTTTAGTAGTTACGCAATTCCGTCGATGCGCGTGCGCAGAAAACCCATTCATTGTTGCAATTAAAGCAAGCTAAGTACTGAAACTGCCAGAAACTACAATAATAGCTTCCTGTTTATTGTGTATCCTGGGAATATTAAACAGTAGCAGTAGGATGGTAACGGAAGGTCACGAAGTTAGTTAATCCTTCGTTTAGGATTTTGGTAAAAAAAAAGACAATCAGTAAAAAACAATTTCAATCGACGCTTTAATCCATTTATTTCACAGCTAATGTAGTTCGCAAAGCGTTAAAAATATAAATGAAAGTCGATAAGTTTATTTCTGTTAATTTTAAACGAGCATATCCTGTGGGCGAAATTCAACCAATTTTGAGGTAAAGTAAAGAAATTCAACTTGTTTTTCACCTTTTTTATTTATTAAAAGTAGGCCTAATCAAATTCTCAATTAAATTACCACGTATCTTAATAATATTACTTTCATTTATTATCAGGGATGACAAAAATAAAAAGCCTAAACAAAACTTTATAGTTCAATTACACACCAACATGCACAGCAACAAATCAGACCTAAAACACATCAACAATAATATAACCTAAATCATCTGTTGACAGTTGAGTAAAGTAAATGACTAAGTTATTTGAAACTCAATTATCAGCTGTTCAGAACCAATTATTTCCTATTAATTTAGTTGTAGTATACTGATGCAATTTTAAAACTCAGAATTTAACAAAAATAAAAGTGTAAATCAAGTATTTAGCTTCACAATGACTTAGATCTTGGAATTATCTTTTAAATAAAAAAACAATCATCAAAATCTGTTAACTATTAACTTTAGGAAGCGAGTGAATAAAAAGAAGGATTTTTTAAAATATATAGATTGTTTGATATACTGTTTGAATATAATCCTTTATAGCAACCGTTATTTCTACAATTGCTGTAAATATAAATAGTGTATTATTTTAAAGCCCCACACTATTAGATATTACCACCAATTATGTTTGCTTATGTAACACTGATATTTTAAGGATGTGCAATACCATGACGATTTAGTCCCCTACAGTCCTATTATATATATGTATCCTTCATAGAATTTTATAGATAATCTATTATAAATTGCAGGAAATAGTTCATGAATATCTAAATTATAATTCGTAGTTGGCAAAAATGGTAATTTATTAATTTTTATTAAAGATGTTTGCTTATAAACAAGACGAAAAACACGATTTTTAGTTGAGTCACTTGAACACAGTAAAACTTGGGTCGAATTTTGTTATCTACTAACTATACATTAGAGGTTTCTGCAAATTTAAATGTTGTGAGCACATAAAGGAAATCGAAAATAAGACCGCCATTAGTAAAAATACTTGCTCAGGTGTATATGAGCAATATTCTAGTCCAGTTCTAGTGCATTACCAATGCAATATCATAGTGCCTTCTCAAGCTCACTGAATTCGATGCATTTACTGTAGTGGTATTGAACACCCTTAAGTCATGCATTGTGCATTTTATTAATATCAAATTAATTTTTGAGTTGTATTTTGTATGAATCTCAGATTAGGTGTTTAATATATCCTTGATAGAACATCTACAACAGAAATAATAGAAACAACAAAGTTTCAGTTGCATAATTACTTTTAGAAAACAAACGTGTGAAACGGTATGTCGCATGACGGTCTTCTCATAAAAATTTTCAAGTCGACTTGTAAATTTGAAACCCACAGATATTTCGGAAATAGTAAAACGTTGGTTTAAAATTTTTTATTGGACCACTGCTTAGAAAGAAGACGGTGTTCAAAAATAATTTCGCACGCCCACCTTCGCCTTAAAATTTTCGAAGGTCACTACATCTTGGACACCTATATAGTGATATAAAACTCTTAAAATCTGAAAAAGTTACGTTCATAAAAATTGATTTTGTTTAAAAACAATCTGATATAACATATGCAAAAAAATAGAGGATGGAGACCTTTAAAACCGTCCTAAATATTTAATTACATTTCATAATGATGAATTATTGAAACTATGTAAGTTTTGGTATCTTAAAATAACTTCTTGAACTTAAAAAAAATGTAAATGATAAGTTAATTAAAACGAATGGGCCTTTTTGCTGAGATCCATTTAATTGAATTAAAATCGACCCCATGTAGACATCGATAAGACACTACCATCGCTTTTATCTGACTATCAAATTACTACCTGCGTTTTGTTTTAACTAAATAAATTTTGATTTGATGTTTTAATTTAAATTAACTATACAAAATTTCAAGATAGGTATTTGAAGTATATGCCGATCTGAGACTTTCTCCACACACAAAAATAGCCTATTTGGTTTAAAAAAAAAAAAAAAAACACTAAGTTTTGATAACGATTTGATTTCTAAAATATTAACCTTATGCATATTTGCGTCCATTTTATGGTACAATGAATTAATTATTATATTTGCCTAGAATATTATTCCCAAATTTTCAGCATAGCTAATAATTCCAGGTATATAAAATTTATTTTTATATTTTATACTGAAGATGTAATTATTCGAGAGTAAAAATGTTGCACTATCTTAACACACATTTTAAAATATATTGGGTTTCAATAACTAACACTACGCATGTTACGACATTTTTCTCCATATCCATTTCCAGCAATAAGTATGGAATATTAACACTTGTTAAAATATTTGGTCAGCGGAACTAATATTATTAATCAGTAAGTCAGTTTAATTTCGTAAGCTTTGTGATGTAAATATTTTACCTGTGTTTAGCTAAGAAATATTACGGAACACCCGTGAAGATTATGTAAAGCAAACTGTATCGTGGAATGAATGAAGGCGCAAGCTAAAACCAATTAATTTTATAAGACGCGACGCTCGACATCTATCGGCACTCAAGTCTCTAGAACATAGAAAGTGCTAGCTTGGATAAGTAGAAAGTGTGACAGTTCTCGGAAACCTAGAGTTAAAATACTTCGATAGCAGTAATCGTTCAAGGCTGTGTATTTTTATTTTCCTGTTAGGTATGTTCTAGAGAGGAAATGTAGTTTCATTACATACGGTTTGCATTTATGTTATCTTCAAATACATAAACTTACAAACGGTAGGTTGACTACTAGAGTATGATGTTTTAATTTCAAGTAGTAAAATTTCAAGTTTAAATGTATTTATACCGGAATACATTGTGAAATAGAATATGTATAATAATTCAAGTGAGATTCGAACTAAAAGCCTACTAAAACAACGGAGCGAATTCATCTTAAACAATCATATGTCAGTTAATGTAGTTTAACTATAATTATAACTCTATATAATCGCAACTAAATATATTATTATACACTAATATCTATTTAACAAATTTTAAAGTTATGTAATATGAAGTTAAGAGCAAAAATCCAAATCACTCATCAGCGTTAATGGTAATAAAACCCAGCAAGATATAATTACATGTTTTTTTTTTTATAATGAGGAGTATTCCTTATCATGATATTAATAAGTTATCGAATAACGTTTAACCGAAAAACAGCAACGTTGTATAAAATAAAATTGTATGAACTAACCGTATGGAACCGTCCTTAGTTCTAAAGTAGTCCTTATCACAATCAAGTAGCCTTTCTAGTTCTCTCCCTAAAATAGTGAAACTCTATTTCCCCAAAATGTCACTTCTCTTGAAAACTGTAGATGAATGGTATAGTGTATAACACGTCGGGTATTGACGGACAAAGCGAGTGGATACGGTCTAATTGCTCCGATATCGAGAAAATCGATTGCTTACTATACGGGATTTCATAAAGGAGTGTTGAATTGCGCCAAGTGTCAAAAAGGTACTGTCATATATGACGGTTGAACTATGGAAAGAAGCGTAGATAATTTTAGAAATTAATAGTTATGAATTCAAGCAGAAGGCTTCTTTTTTGGATAAAGAATCACGTATTATAGAGTTAATTTAAAAAAAATGCGAAGAAGTTTGACTTCAAAATCAAAGTGTTGTATCTTTATTTTAAATGAATTTCTCAGTATAAATAAACATTTGCAGTGGATAAAAGTGTCAGCCATCTAACAATTAGTTGCAAATAAATTACATATTGTTATACAATTCTGCCAGTAAATAAGCCCAAAACGGCTGTACGACTTCATTTCAACACTATCATGGATCTGACGATGACGGTATATCGAAACTCGTTATCTACTCGTTATCCGGATAATACTTTGGATTGTCAGACGGAGTCAATAATTAGGGTCAATAATAACCTTGACATATAAAGTGATTATGTAGCTTTATTTCGGTGAATGACATTAGTAAACTACGCATGTTTTAAAAGCAAAATAATTAGCACTTTTTAACGTGTTCTTAAAAACAGGGTAATAATATAATACTGAAAATAATTAATAATTACTGAAAAGATGTTTTAGTTTTTTAACCTTTTCTCAGTAAAACAATAAAGTTAAACTCTAAAAAAATGAGTTAAAAACGACTAAATAGTAGGGATGTCACTTAATTTAATATGGCTAGTACTGAACAAAATGGCAATTCGATGATGTTGCTAATATTAAAACAAAATTGTTGGTCCAACCTCAGCATTACAAGGTTAGATGTTGTCGAAATTATAAAATTCTATAGTATATAAAACTGTGACAAAATATATATATACGAGCTGTTCACTGACTGACTGACATAGAATTAAAGTAGAGCAAAAATTAAAGTAGGTACAAATACGAACAATGAAAGGGGCCATAGACGCACACTAAGAAAAGATTTTGCAAAAATTCTATTTTAAAGGGTAAATATAATGAAAACTGGGGGTTCATTACCAGCCCTATAACTGATAACAACGAACTTAACAAATTTAGAATAAGTTTGTTTATTATTCTTCACAAGAAATAGATATTTTAGGTTAGATTAACAAACTAAAAGCAAAAACAGACAAAAATCTACGAAAATTCTTAGGGTATTATAACTTAATTCAAACATCTGTTGTTACATATTATAAATAAAACAGCTGTTTGTATCGAAATTTAACATCATTTTAGGTTAGGCCTACAATGAACCAAAACACGTTTATTTGCAACCAATTTTTAAATTTAGAATCAGGTAATTATTAGTCTTTTTAGATTATGTAAAAACCTAGAAAAGCCTTACTGTTTTATCAGTAAAACATCTGGTGTTACATATTATACTGTTTCCTTTAGTTGGTAATACCAGTGTATGATTATATTAGTTGGTAATATTAGTTTGAAATGTTGATTATTATTTAAACATTAATCGAGAAATTACAAAGCATGCCACAATTCGATTATATTGGGATGGTCGTGTCTATTTCGATCTCTGCCTTACATTAGCTATGTATAAGTTACCGTTCAATCATCATTTCTATAAACATATCAGAGTATACAATAGTCTGTTTGTATTGACTTTGCCGGGGTTGGTGAGGGAGTTTAGTATAATATAACTAAGGACTGACAGTCGGCGCAATTAGACCCTCCAAACTAAAGGGGTATTACGCAATTTTATCCTAAAGGGTATTACGTGTACTATCACTAGGATGTTGAACTGCACCCTAGCGAATAGAGCGTGGCATTCCTAGTTGCAAAAACGAATTTAATTCAGATTTTCTTTATCATACTAAATGTTCAAAATTAGGAGATGCAATCGTTGTAAACTAATTTACTATTTTACAAAACAGAAAAGTGATCAAGTGATACTATTTTACTCGCCCGTCAAGTGTTCCGTACCATCCACTGCCACGAAAGTTTTGCCGAAATAACACATCATAAACTCAATATAACTATGGGGTGACCAAATTATATTTTGGGGGTGTTTCAGTTTTGAGTTTTTTTGTAAAATATGTAATTACCTCTAACAACACAATTTTTTGTCTCAAAATTTTAACAGTAGTATTTTAATAAACAGAGGGCGATGGTTTTTGAAGGGAAACTATTTTCACCACTTTGATTTTCAATTTAAGTTAACTTACTCTTTTGTTCGTCAAGTGACTTCTTCATCCCCAATGACGCGTTCGGAGATTCACTTCATCTCCAGAATGAAATCGTTCTTCCAAGTTCGTCAATACATTTTAAAATACATACACATAAACGGTGCGCCCCGCATGGTAGTCCAAGGACGAGTCTTTTAAAGAGAGTGTTTTTTGACAAGTATTGACGAATTTGGAAGAGGGTTATAGTTCTGAAGATGGAGTAAATATCCGAAACGCGTCATTGGGGGAAAATTAAGTCAAGTGACGGACAAAATAAGTCAACTTCAATTTTTATTCCTGTAAATTGGATACTAAACCAAATCATGATTCTTAAAATTCGAATTTTCTATAGTTTTCCAATATATTACATGTGTATATCTCTAACAGCACAATATTTAAAAAATATATTTAGTAGCAGAACTTTAGAAAATAGAAGGAGAGTGGGTTTTTGAGCAATATTTCAAGAATATCTTAAAAACTAAATTTGTTTAAATACTTCTGTTTTTTAGATGTGTTTGTTAAATATTATATGATCACCATTTCAAATATCAGAGCAAAAGATGGTAAAACAAAGTACAAAACTGTATTACAGACAGACAGACATGACAAAACTATAAACGTGACATAATTTACACTAGGCAATCTTGCTAAATAGTAACATTATTCACGCAAGGGTAAACAAATTCAAAAGTAAAATTAGGAATTGCAACTACAATCTAGGTAAATAAGTATTTGGAGGCTAGGAGACTGAAGGTTCATAATACAATAAATAACTATGAAATACGTTTGTTTTAGCTCAAGAAAAAAAGTAATATTTCCTTGACTAAGTTGTAACAATAAACATGTGCAGAGATAAGACTAATAAAGCTCTTATCAGCAACAGGCACTGACTAAACAATTAATTATCAGGTGTACTGCTACACATTTCCTTCCACAGTTTCAATATCGTTTACAAAGAATACAGTATCTTTATTTTTCCTTCAAATATTCTGTTAGTTATTGTCCAAAGGCAATTAAATTGGTCAATGCATAAATTCTTGTATTTAATCTACAGTACATGCATTTGAATATTTTGGAAATATCATAGTACACAATAATATGTTTGAATTTGCTTCGCTGAAGGCGCGCGAGAAGGAAAGTAGCCCTCTAATGTATATATAAAGGTTTAAATACCTTAATTCACTTCGTCAGACAATACAAATTAGTTATGAGTAACTAAATCATATTCCTGCAAATATTCGGTTGGTTCTGATCCCATAGATAATACAATTTTGGCCAATGCATACAGTCTTGCATTTAATCTGTATACATTTTTATATTTAGGACATAAGAAAAACAAATTTTTGTTATATCATCGTTAAGAAAATAATAATCAACATCAATTGATTGGAATGAAACAATCATGATTGCCAAAGACTGTTTTGAACTAAACCTAATTTATATTTCAACGTAGTTGTAGAATCATAATTTAACCACGATCGACATTTCTGGTTTTAAGTAAATCAAATCCGTCTTTAACACTATCCTTTATTAAAAAAAATATTTAAAAACTTAAAGCTTCTTATTTTGAATAATACTATTTTTCACAATCACCAAAATTAGCAATACTTTTTGAAACTAGACCAATCGCTATTTTAATAATAGAGAAGTAGTGATGATTATAAATATAAATTTCTTAAAAATTTCGATTTTTTAAATCAGAATAAAATATTCTGTAATAGAACAATCTATTTTAATTTTTTTCTTTCAGTGCTCGTAACGTAATAAAAAGCAAAAATAGTTAAAGTACAATCCACTTGCAAACATAGACTACTATAGACATGAGAACAAGCTGGTAATTTTCCCCGGCCTATTGCAGCCAAAATCAACTTAGAGCCATAATACAGAATACAAAAATAGAACATCACTGTATTGCATATATTTTTTGCTAAACAAAATTTCGAAATAAATTGTTCAAATAAATAATTCTAAGAAGCTACGAATGGTTAAGGGTGTGAAATACCACTCGAGTAAAAGCACCGAATCGAGTGAACGGAGCCAAGTTTATCTAAGGCTTGAGTGAGACAGACTAGAATATCGCATGTAGGATACACTTTTGTTTTGACTAATGTCGGTCTTATTTTTAGTTTCCGCTTTGAGCGTACGACATTTAAATTTGCAGAAAGCTCCAATGTATAGCTTTCACTTGCTTAAGTAGGTAACAAAATTCGCCCGATATTTTACTGCTACCATGTAACTCGACTAAAAATAATGTTTTTCGTCTTGTTCATAAGCAAATATCTTTAAGAAAAATGTATAGTTTAAAATTTTTGTCACCTACGAATTATAATTTAGATGTTCATGAAAGATTTTCTGCAAATTACAAAATATTATCTTCAAAATTATATGAAAGGAAAGTTATATTGGAAAGGATTGTATGGGAATATTGCACACCCTTAAGTCCACATTAAGACAAATTTAAGTTTCCATGAATAAGCAAACTGGTAAAAGGTAGGTCCGAGTAAACATAAGATACGTTATTTATCATCGATGGTATGAAAAGAAAAAGTTTATTTATTTATTACAATTTAACTCAACAACTACTCATTTGATTTTAACGTAACTTTTGATGTAGCAAGCATTGTATTTTTAGTTGTGTTTTATAATGATTGTTTAGGCAGTGTTGTGCGGGATTTGAAAAAGTGAAACATTTTACACAAAGTAGCCGTTTGCAATCCATTCAATCTGGACAAAAACCATAAGTGGAAGATTTTTTGGCAATAAAAATCTATAAAAAATCTAAAAAAGTTTATATGTCTATTTGTTACTGTTTTATTACTATAAGAGTTTTCTTCTTACCGCGAAACTGCGGCCCGGAATGCTAGTCATAATTATTGCAGTTAATAACCTTTAGTTAATTACAATTAATAATATTGTATTGAAATTCAAAATTGCTGATTTTAACTTTGTTTGTATTGGTTAGGTAAATGTATACATTTTATTTTGTATGAAGTTGATTTTTTTTTTTTTTGGAACGTGTTAACTCTAAACAAATGTTATTAGATGAAATATGTTTTCTGCCTATTCGATCTGATATTGTAATTAATTGAGACATGTGAATTATTATTTAGTACTCATGTGCATTACAAATGGCTAAATTTTATTAATAATACTTTTTATTTTCACTGATTAATGATTTTCAGAAAAACCTAAGGTAGGAATTATTTTTGAAGCAGACGAAGCCGGGTATGAACGCATGTTAATCATTATAATGTTACGGATTCAAATTATGACCCCAAATTATTTGTTTTCGGTAAACATATTAAAGAATAATTCAAGTAATAAATGTTTAAAAAAATGCTAAAATAATTTCCGAGGCATTCGTAAGAATCGACAAAGTGATAATTAATGTCCTGTGTATACATTTCTAAAAGTAATAATAAATTGTGTACATTTTATAACGCATAGAATACAACAGTAAAACAGTTTTTACTTGAACTAAATAAAATAAAATCTATCAAAGATGATACTTAAAGTAGAAGGAAAATTAATCCTGCTGTTTGAAGTAGGTAGACTATCGCACCTGATAAAACGATTATTTATTTAATGTAAAAAGTCAGCTGTATATACCCAACTTCACACCCACCCTAAATACAACTAAGCATTGTGATCACTACACCTTGATCCAGCTACTGAAAGTGCGATTGAGCTGGAGGCGATGTCACTTTAGTTAATTAATTATGAAGGGCGTAGTGAAAACGCGATGTAGTGAACACGTCAACCTTATAAAAAGTTTCAGCAATTATTATCACATTTAGTGCTATAACCAGATCATTATACCTAGTTTTAAAGGTCGTTGTAGCTACTTAAATGTTTTGGAATTAAATTTCTTGATTTTAAATGTTTAGATAAATCGAAACGTTAAAAAATTAAATTACGATAATCTATTTGTGTATTCATGTTTTTCATTAAAGCTGAGCAATTTATTAGTTAAAAGTAGAAAAGAGTGGCACTTATAGTATGAACTGGAGCTACAAGTAGACAAAGTTAAATAGTACACAATAAAATAATTGCTTTAACTTGATTAAGGTTTTTTCTATTGATCATTCTGTGATCACATTATAAAAAATGTAGAAAATGCATTTATTGCCTTAGAGCCTTTAGATATAAATGCATAATATTTGTTTGAAATAAAAACCCTTATATTTATTCAGGAGACTATTATACAAGTTGACAACATAAATAAAAAATAAGTGCTCATTTGTATTATTTCACTAATTCTTTTAAACCAACAAAACCAAATTTCAGCAGTTAGAATTTGACGCATCTTTCTTTTAAAGCCTCGTTGTTATTCACGTGCTTAAATTTGTCATAACAAGATAAGGTTTTTAAAAATCTCTGAAAACGGTGTAAATAAGACAATTAGTTGAGTAAACATATGGTGGCAAGGCTGTTTTAAACAAACACAGCAAACTGATAAGAAAAGTCTGAGAGAAGTATCGGATATTGCAGCCTTGATTTCGCTCCTGTTATCACAGACTTTGCCGAGTAGTGTAAAGTAATTTACAACGTTCAAAGAATTCTTGTGCCATGTAGGAACTTTTCCGAAGTACAAAACTGAAGTGTTTAAGGACAAAATATACTACGTTACACTTGGATTATGGACATTCTGTGTTAATTATACCTTCATGAAACATATGGAAATGTTTACGTGTTTGTAAAGATTAACCTAAAAATGTATTGAGTAAAATTTATACTAGGAATTAAATTCAAGTGAATTTTTCATAAATGTTTTTATAGATAATTTCTTTGAAACATATACAAATATCGGGGTTCATTTGGGATTTTCACTTTAAGCTATTTCCTATTTGTCAAACCATGTAAGAACAAAATTCAATCAATTTATTTAAATATTGCGATGTTTTTTTTTTGTAAATTAAAGTTTTACGATAAACGTTCTAAAAATGTGTAGGTATAATTAATTCTGTAGAGCGTATTAAAAATTATAAAATTTTCACTTGCTTAAAATCGGCGAATGAGGAAGACATCTTAAATTACTGCAAAATAAAACTACTGCAACAGCAAAAAAATACATTGTACTAATTTCAGCAAACACATATCAATGTCTATAAAACTATTAGTGAAGTAAGAAGACTACAAAATAAGAGGATTTATTGAGATCTAGTTCTGATGTCGAGTTGCTTACGTATAGAGTTTTCAGTTTATTGTAGTGTAATTGTTTATACGTATCATTACTTAGTAGAATCATAATAATCAAACTAACATAATCGAAGAAGACATTCAAAACTCGTAAAAGCAATAATACTAAATAAATTCAAAGTTGTTTAATCTATACATTTAAGATTGATTGAGTACTATTATTTTTACACAAATTTATTTATTAACAACGAGTGAACACATCTACATTAGCGGAAGTCATCTGTATGTTAATTCGATAGATAATATTAACAGAAATTAAGTGCTGTATAATGTTACTAAACGTGTTTACAAACAAAACCTTCATCTGTAACGACATAACTGAAACAACAAAACAACGAAATATGTTCGTTAGAAATTTCAGTTTTGTTTGCCTCTTATGGATTTTTCAATGAATTTGAAATTCATTTGATGTTTCACTCCCTTAGTTACGAATTTTATTTAGAGCAACAATAAATAAAACATTGTAAAGGTGTAATTTGAATATTACGTTATTTACTTTTTATGATTTTTAAACAAATACGAAATTTTAATTTAAAATTTAGAGAAAAATATCAATTAAATAAATATTAACACAAGTACGCAATTATAATATATTAACAAAAAATGCAAATTTATACACCCTGGTTGTAAGTAATGTACATTGTACATGCTTAACAGTTAATAGTTGTATTTATACAGTAATAGTAGCCTACTTGTACAAATTAACTTTACATTTAAAATACATATTATTTAAACCCAAAAAATATTGCAAATAATTTTGTAATATTCGATATTCTGTGATCAAGACAAAACATAAATTTTTAGAAAAAATCTTCCTTACTAAAAATTTAAATATAATAAATTAAAACATAACTAAGTTAATTATTATTAATATTGAACAAAACTCAAAATGAAAACGATTGAAATAGTTTACACTTGTCGCCCACACCTACAATATCAAACATATCGTATATCATAAGAAAAACTACCAACAAATAATACAAAGAATTATGTAGTACATCGCATCGTTCTAGTTAAGTAATAAGTATACTCAATCATGTTCTCCCGTTAGTAACCGAAATTATATTCGTAATTTGTAACCGAATAACAAATATGTACTTTTCTAAATTTAATTACAGTTTGCCAAAATTATTTACAAGGGAATAAAAAAAATTACTACAGTTGTAAATAATCTTTGATTTCGATCGTTTATTAAACAAATTGTTAGGATACAAAAAATGTTGTTTTCAGGATCTTAGATAAATCGTCAATGAAATATGGTCACTATTGAGACTAACAAGCGAAAGTCTTTTCTGCCATTTGATTTCCTTCTTAACATGTTGAATGACCATATACTAGATTGTAAAATAGTACGACATAACAGGCTAACGTACAGCGTGTTTTTAGTGATAAATACAGAAAAAAACATTCTCCTCTTATGTAATGGAAAATAGTCTTCCTAAAAGTGAAAAAAAAGGATAATACCGAATGGCGAGTTTAAGTAAATTTTAATTCTGTACTTTAAAGTATTTTTATTCACATCAAGTTTAGAAAAACACATCTTTATCTAAACTTTCGGTACCTTTTTTGCAGAGTTTTGTGTTCTAATGTTGTCAGTATGTTATCAAGATTATGCTATGTTATTTTTGAAATGAAATATTTGATTTTGATGTGTGAAAAGCAATCTTTAGAAATGTCAATTGATTACAAATATAATTTATGAAAAATTCACCAGATATATAATTATACAATTAGTATACTCAGGCGTACATTAGCAGGCGCAATTATTTGTACATTTAAAAAAAGTTGCAATTTTAATTTGCAAAATAGAATATATAACGCAAATAACATACCATAAGCTAATGTGAAATATCATTCTTGTAAATAATAATATACAAACAACTATTTAACTTAATAAATATAGTTTTTTATTTTAAGTGCACATTTTTTACATTCACTTAATAATTCGATTTACATTAGTCAAAGTAAAATTAATTTGTAGTTCTGTTAGTTGGTTATAAGTGTGTTATAATTCTCCAGATAATGTAATATGTTAAATTGGAAACAAAAATGTGTAATTCAAATAGTGTATTGTCTTAAATTTCAGATCTCGTGCATAACACTGAATTTAAAGTAGGTGACCAAAATAAATTATAATTAAATTGGATTAACAATTTTAAAACTTAAATAAATTTAGTCTGTAATTACTGAAATATCTGCTAATCATTTTGTGTTGATCATTATAAATGGATAATAATTAAGAATCTCTTACGTTTTGTTCAAAATCTGAGCGTGGCTGCGCCTCCACAACTAGGGTATTTCACTACTTCACTACAAGTAAATGCCCCCACCACCTGGCCGGCTTACATCTTTATACAACCCCACCTTCGTCACACACCAAACGTGATTTTAATAGGTAATTATTAATTTCATAAGTTGCCAACACCGTTTAGGTGTGATACCAACCGAGAATTTCTAATATTTTCCAATGTTTTGTAATTCATTGCCACTTGAAATTAGGTTAGAGTTTTCTAAACGTGCTGTGCGTGGTACTCAAGTCGCGGAATATCAATGCGGTTCATGTTAAGGCTGTTTATTTCTAGCTTATCAGACAACGCGCCATATTTTTTCAAAGATTTTAATTTTTTGTTTATAATATAAATACTGCTTTTTTACCACTGAACTGTAATTTAATATTCAAATTTTATTATGATGTAAATAAAAGCAAATGCGGTTGCACTTAATACCTTAACAGAGAGAAATTTGTACAAATCTTATATTCATTTCTATACATATTTTTGTTGTGAAATTATTTTCTAGTACTAAAATAATTAGAAACTTATAAAACCACTATGCTCTCTAGCTTCTACAATCAAGACTACAAACAAGGGTTTTTAAACATTAACTTCTTACACGTTAAATTAAGCTAATATTTATAGAGATTATTTCATCAAATATAACTAAAACTATGTTTAAATAGATTTGACTCTGCATAATGATATGTTAAATGTTTTTCATACATTTGAATATGACACTAAAATTTAATAAATAAATATATAATTTTATCTAATTGAAAAGTGATTAAAAATATTTATTTTGTAAAAATTACTCATTATTTACATTTTGCTACCTACATAAAAAATAACTAAATAAAATTATTTTTTAACAAAAATGTTCTATATTTTATTATTATGAAATTGCATACTATAAAATTGTAAGATTTATATGACTGGTATTTCTGATTTAGACTCTATTAAACTTGTTATTCTCTTTAGTTAACTATACTAAACATTTTAATAGATCATGTTTATATTAAGAAATACATAAAATGTATTATTCTAAAGTGTTTCTATGTGAACATACGTACATTTTTAATACTCTCTTAAGTATGAATGAGAACCATAAACGAAAAAAGTAGGATTTAACAAAAAAAATAACTGAAATAATTACTGTATAAGGCATATAATAAATGTACAAGAGTTTAGGATGTAAAAAGTATTATTTATTTATTTAAAAAAAGCAAAACTATGAATTCAATTTTTATTCACAAAACAAATTTATTTTCTATCAAATTCTTCCGTACCTTGGTAATGGCGCCATTAATAAACTTTTGTGTTTATAACAATTCAATCAGTGACGGATGACTAAATCTTAATTTCCAGACAAATAAATAATATCCGTTCTGCACCACTCTGCTTCGCTAGAGTTAACCTGTGATGAACTAACTAATCTAAGATACTTGGATTAAACCAGACTTCAAGCGTGAGGCGCTTATGCAAATTAGGTAATAAATATAACAATTAGTTTTCAACCCGTTAAGAGATGCGATCCACAGCAGGCAACTTGTTCCGAAATCATTTGGCACTAATTACTATCGATTTAATTATTAGTACCAGGAGACCGAGCTAAAGCTCGATTATAAGCAGGGCTATGATTTCAATAATAAATATTGGATTATTGAGTTTTGAGGTTAGGCCTATAACATTAAACAACTAAATAAAGGGTATATACAACATTAGGATTACCTGTAATAAAAATACAGTTTAAAGGATTAACCATAATCTCAACGCTATGCCTCAGAAATAAGTCAGGCCTAAATTAAAGTTTAATATTGCAATATCGATTTAGGCCTAGGGCCTAGTTTGCTCACGTCAATAACTATTATTGCAAATTTCCGTGAACATCGTTTAGGTTAGGCCTATAACATTAAACAACTAAATAAAGGGTATGTTTATTTAGCAGAAGTATTCGTTGCCATGGTAACTATAAATAGATACAACATTAGGCTTTCCTCTAATAAAATATACAGTTTAAAAGAAAGCAGATGATTATTGTAATGGCACTGAAAACATTTGCATCAGCTGTGCTTTGTATTGTTTAAAATGGACAAGTTTCACTTTTTAATTTAATAAAAAGACGTAGAAAACGAATTTTCCCAGACTGGTGACCATTTCCAATCGATTTCTCGTTGCCAAAAGCCCCATATAAAATCAAAAAATGAAAAATCCTTAGACGGAGATTCCAGATCCATTTAGCAGACAAACAATTATCTCTCGCTTTAGAAGATAAGATTTTATAAAGCTACTAGTGCGACCTGGCAATGCTTCGCTATTGAAGATTAAATTAATTAACACAATTTAATGAGTGAATTTTAGTTAAAATAAGATTCTTATGATCAGGTCAGGTGATAGAATGCGTATTAAACATTTGGGTATTTAATGTTAGCAATGCAAATTATTTTATGTGGCTATCCATCCAATTTTAATTCTTATTTTATTTTAAGGGTAGTTATCCCTTAAACTTCATTTCATTACTTTAACTTAAATAATCGAATTGCAAATGTTTTCTTATATAACTTAAGAATAATATTACACAATTTTAAACGTATAGCTCACAGGAAGTTTGTTCAATTTATTGCATAAGGGTAACAATCCCATTTCAATCCGTTATTCTGCAGTAATTAATTGTACTGTCTAAACACTCTTGGAATTAATAGCGATAAACTGGGAAATTTTTAGTGAAATCGGTGGAATATTTTTTGAATCTATAGAGGACAAAGAAACAAACATTCATTTTTAATTGTAGAGATTTTTGCGTTATAAATTACTGTTCGTGTTACTGACCTACTGACAGAAGTTTATATTACTAGATTATTTAAATTTCTAAACATAAAATTTATAATAAAAAAGATAGAGGATGGCAATAAATTACAATACATGACTTAGCTTTACGGGGATTCAAGTGATACCATGTCGCTTACGGTCACAAAATGAACTCGCAAAACTAAAAATTTCAAGACAAGAAAATAGTGCACAACGAAAATGTAGAAGAAGGAAGTTAAACAGTAGTAATCAAAATAAGACAAGTAAAATTGTAGACTATCGATGTAAAAAGGTATAATTTAATACAGACCCCAATGTACGAGTATGTAAATAATTGCAGGAACATATTACAATAAAACAATTAGTTACTTGATTTACATACTTTTCAGAAATTAATATTACATTTATGTACTAGAATATAAATTGTTTATAATTGATAAATATGCTTTGCGAGCTTAAACTTAACTTAATAACTTAGTAAACTTTAATAACTTCTGTACAAACGTCGTATCAACAAAAAGTAAAACAAAATTACACAGAAACAATATAATTTTCGGACAACGATAAAGAAAAGAAGAACATTGTTGAGTGAGTTAATCAAACATGAAATTTATGTTTCTACGTTTTAATTCATTAAACACGCTTTATGAAGAAGTTAGTATTGTGAACAATATTTGTTCTGGAATTAGATGGTAATAACTTTTTACAAAACAGATTTTATATCAGGAATTTTTATTTATTATAACCTAAAACCTTGTTATTTTGAATAGAATCAAATTCATACAACAACGAAATATATATTGCTAAAAAGTATTAGAAGAATTGTTCATTTTAAGTTCATTAAGGACATCATTCCTTCAAAATAAACTGAGATGCTTTGTAAGTTGGCAAAACATAACTGTAGCATTTAATGCAAAATTTGAAGTTTTTCTATGTATGTAACACCGAATAAAACCTTTCTTAAGTCACAACTTTTGCCTGATTTATATTTTTAATCCCCTTGTTACTTTAATTTTTACAAAAGTTAAAATTTGTATTCCACTTTGATCGTCTTTGTAAAGAGTAAGCTGTTTGTTTACCAATTTCTTTTTACCTGTTAACTAAATGTTAAGTTTACAATTAATTATGCCACGTTTATTAAGTTATGGTATACGATGTTCATTATATACACAGATTTTACAATTATGTGGTTATACATTTCTTATATTTCTTATAATATTTTACCTAATTCTTTTAAATTGCGTTCTGCATTTGCAAATTAATGTTAAACCCACGTTATGCAAACATATCAAGCATTCTGGACATTTACAAGGTTAAAATAGCACTGTAAAATGCATAATAAAACTATAGAACTCAACACGACTTTCGAAAGTAAATCGATCTATGTCAATAAGGAATAACGAACCTTGTGCAGTGTACTTGAAAACTAATGCTATTTATTTGTATGAAAAGCTCCTCGCAGTGAACCAAACCCAGAAAGAAAAATGTGGCATTGAGATGTTGTAGTGTAAACGTATCCCTGACCGCACTTTAGTGAACCTTGAGTCGTTATCAGTTTTAACTACCATGATACAGTATAAGCTTAATGGGTGAAATATGACGAAATTTAACTACGGCTTTGTTTGTTTTTGAATGCACAAACTTTTTTGTTATTTTTTAAAAATACTTTTAAGTTTTATAAAATAAAAACAGAGGAAAATGCTTTTGAGAAAACGTTTAAATGAAAAAAATCTAAGATATAATTATATTTAATTGTATTAAATGTTTTTACAACAATGTTGAACAATTAAATTGCGTGTTGGTCATTGCATGTACATAATGAAGCAAAGACAATAAAAACAAGGAGATTACAGTAATTAAATACTGTAATAAAGTATAATTAATTTGGCCTAAATGGCGATGTTATTCTTTTACATGTTAGCAATCAAATGTAACGTAAAAATCTATGCCGAAATTCGTATTTTAAAATGTATGATTGTTTAAAACTGTTAGTTAAAATATGTAAATTAGTTTAAATATTTTAAACCTATTCCAGATTAATACAAATTTAATAAACTTGATTGTTTATGTTTTTCTTATAAGAATTATTCAAATGATTAATTTATAAAAATGTTAATTTGGAAGATCAAAACACACAATTTACTATTTCGGAGAAACTACAATATTTTTCCAGTAGAATTAGAAGATCGTAACAAACAATTTAATGCTTCGTTGAAATTACAATATGTTTTGCATTAGAATTAGAAGATCGTAGCACACAATTTAATGCTTCGTTAAAATTACAATATGTTTTCCAGTAGAATTAGAAGATCGTAACAAACAATTTAATGCTTCGTTGAAATTACAATATGTTTTACAGTAGAATTAGATCATAACACTATATTTAATGCTTCGTGGAAACTACAATATTTTGCAGTAACATATATATATGTTCTACAGAAATATATTGATTTTTCCAAAAGTAATGAATTAATATGACATATTTTTTTAATTTGTAAGAAATAATTAAACGTAAAACCTCTAAAGTCGTTAATTTCACAAGTGTACAGCACAGAAGAATCAATCGGTCTTTAAGAGATGAAATAGGTTTGTTTAAGTGTTAGGTGTTCAAGGTGCTAGCGTGGCATTTATAGATTGATTATTCATCATGTAGATTATAATGTTTTTTTTGCAAATTGTCAACACTATCCTCATTCTTCAAAACGTTGCACACATTTAAATGTTATGTAATTCACGTTAAAGTTTAATTAAATACAAACTCATATTGAACTTAATATAAAATCTTGGTAAATTAAAAAACATAAATGTAATTCCAAGAAATTTTGCCGATATTTAAAGATATTTTATTATTTTAGTTAGCAAACTATGCAATTTCGGACTAAAACATTTCACCATTTAAAATTGGTTAAACTAGAATATAACGAGAAGAAACATTATACAGATTATTTGAAATCTAATAATTGTATTATGGTGGCAAATTTTCCACCTTAATTGTCAGTCCATCTTAATTAAAAGTCTCTGGAAGCAATTAATTTAAGTTACTTGCTAAAAATGACCCTCAAACCGCCCATTAAACTATTGCATAAACATATAAAGCTATCGCATTGCCAAAATCTCATGCAAAGGTCATTATTCTTTCTTTCCTTGACACGATGTTATGTGCAGCAGGTGTTCCTCAAGGTTAGGGTTTATCTTGATTTAATTTCTTCTCAATAATTTGTGCGCACTAATGAAATCACTAAACGCGTTCAACGATCAGCAACGGTTGAGCAACACATTTACTGCACGTTTTTCTCACGGCCAACGCTCTGTCTTAATTAAAACCTTTTTACTTCTTAGGTGTACACTTGAAATTAGGCACTCGAAATATACTATGAAGTTATTACATTTGTTCTGGAGAACTATATTTAAACTTTATTAGAAATTATAAATAGCTTTTAAAATTATTATTTTTAAAATTAGTTTGCGGAAATCATTTTGACTATTGCAAATGTTTTTATAGGAATTGCTACAAACAAAATAGACATACACTTACATACTTAATGTGGAAAGGTTTTATCTAATTATACACAACACATACATACGATAATTTATTTTTCTTAACGGGTTAGGGATTAGTCACAAACAGAAAACTAAGCTGGTAGATAACATTAATGTTCTAAATCGAGCCCTTTCTGAACAAAAACCAATCCTTAAATTAAAAATTAATATTTCGAAACAAGAAATCATCCGTTAATAAAAAGTTTAATAAAAAATAATGCAAGCATAAATGCTTTAAACCAATCAGTTTATTATTGTACTTTACAAAACTTTCATTGGCTAATCTATGTTTTTAAATCGAAATGTTGGATTGTTAAAACTATTAATAGGCCTAAAGTTTCTTTCAAACTATTTGTAAATTTAATTATTTTCCCCTAAAACTACAGAGTTATACCGCTTGGATTAGTATATAATACATAGACAATACGATTAATTGTAAATTTTAAGTAAGTAAGTTCGATTAATTGTAGGTTTAAGTACGATTAATTATAACTTTAAGTACGTAAGTATGATTAATTGTAAGTTTAAGTACGTAAATAAGATTAATTGTAAGTATTACATACTTAAGTACGATTAATTGTAAGATTTAATTAAGTAAGTAAGATTAATTTTTAAGTCTTCAGTAAATAAGTGCGATTAATTGTAAGTCTTATGTACGTAAGTCCGATTAATTGTTTTCTTTGTTGTTCTTTAAAAATTACTTTTCTAACCAAACTATTTATATAAATTGCGTTAATTCCAAAACCCCTTTTACTCTTGTAAAATAAACTTGCTATTTGAAAATAATTTCAAAAATAGGAACACAGTGATTAAAATTGTATAAATACACTCAAGTACTTACTGAAAGATTTATATTGTTGACAACCGTACTACAACATGACACGCTGACCTTGAAGAAATATATTGTTATAGAACAGATATTATTATAGTCTCGTGCTAGCCTCTCAGCAGGGCGCCTCCCTAGCAGGAGGCGTACAACGTTCACCTGATATATTGTCCATTCGATCTGATGCAAATGCATTTCTGTATGACGTAATTCCCTAAACACAATAAATCTCCCGTGAACACAGATTGTTTACAAACACTGGCCGTAATCTGTTTGCTAATCAGTGATGGAAGGAATTGTATTGTATTGTTGTTGGGCAATTGTTGATTTTATTACTTGGACAAGTTAAATGAATAAAATCTTTTCCATTCCTAGTATTACATGTTCGTCTTGAATATTTACAAGATGTTTGTTCTCAGTTAAGCAGAACCGATGGAAGAAGAAACTTATGTTAGTACATAATTACGTTACGAGTTAGTCAGTAAAAAAATGTGGAATGCATTAACAATGATGAGAACATACCCTCAAAATAATAGTAATCATTCTTGGAAAATAGCTTGGGGACTGCTGGGGTGCGTTAAACACATGATTATCAGTAAAAAATGTATGGTTGAAAAAGTAAGGTTGAAGCTTTTGCTATAGGAAAAATTATTTGTTTCCTAGTTTTTTTCTGAAATGAAGTTTACAATGTTCATCATAAAAACGTGTCCCTTTTTAACGAAATGTGTAGCATTATTTAGAAGACATTATAAAGGGAAAATGTTTACCAAATAATTACAAACTTCACACGAGCAAACTGAATAAGAAGTAAAAATAAACTGTTAGGTGCATTTAACTTTTAAACTAATTTTACCTGAATTTTTAAAGTTTCTTCACTGAAGTTTTTTTACTTCCTGCGCGCCCATTAGTGTTATGAATAAGGGTTAAAAGATAACTTAACGTGGCCCAAACTAAGAAATTACCTTCAAATTAAAAATACCTTGAAATTGTATTACTTGTATATATAATTGTCAATGTTACACTTATTTTAATCTTTATTTTTAGGTCTACCATAACCTCAAAGTTCAGTTAGTAGGTTATATTGATTATACTATGTATAAGTGATGGAAATAATTTGTCTTTGCACTATTAATGGTCTTCTTATTTACCATGGTCTGTAAATGAATTTAAAAAATAGCCAACTCAAACAAAGATACATATTTATAAATATAGCTCTTAGTACAGGATAAATTCGTTTGTTTTAAATCCGTGAATTGAATACTTAGTATAATGTAGGCCTACTCCAATTTAGTATAGAATAAAAGTGTTAATGTGTTTGCGAAACCTCTCACTTTGAAGAATATTCCTGGTCTTCAGTTATCACTATACACGATCTAGAGACAGCCTTAACGTCCATCTATAAGTGTCCATCACAACCATTTGTAGGTCACGTTTGTATATTAATGTAACAATAAATTTCCTTAACTCTTACGTATGACTTCTTAGTAGTAAGCAATGTATACTGTTAATTTACATCTGTCAACTGCTTTACAAAGACACCTATTATAGTAACTAGCAAACAATGGTAAAATTAGCGGCTAACATAATGTCAGGGAACTTACAAAAGATGAAATATGTCTTAAATTAGCACTGAATTTAGAATGTGTGGACAACAGAAGTATACGTTAGTTGAAAAATCAATCTGTGGAAAGCCATCTCTGTTATCTCATTTGTTTGATTAAGAAATTTCCATTTTTTCTGTTTTATTAATAGGCCTGTATAACTTATATAAATTAAAAAATTTATTATCCATCAAAAGAAAAATTAATTATACAAGATTCTAAAATTATTCTCAACTACATTATTCTCATGCAGCAAAGGAAGAAAGGCCTCGCGGATCTGTTGGGGTGGGCTAAAAAATCATGTTGGTTCAGTAGAAATTAGTGACTGAAGGCATTGAAGAAACAACACTCTTCAATGCTGAAGGGTAGTTTCAAGTTATAGCTGTATTCGTCGTATTTATGACTTAAGACAGATGTATCAAATTGCAACTCTGTACTTTTTTTAGAAATTATGAGAATTAATATTTATTCTCCAGGGGAACTATAAGAAACCCATAAAACAAGATAACCATGATAATTTGAATTAACAATTTTTTGGCTCAAATATACATACTTATCGTATAACCTTCTATATAGATAGATTGATACAAAAATGTTAACAGTTGAGTTTCATCTAAAAGCGTAAAGGGAGGAACTACTAGCTGTTACACACGGTCAGACATCCAGGAAACCTAAGAAGACCCTATAATAAAGTGTATGGAGTGCAGTTGGAAGTATTGTTTATTTTGTGAACTTTCCCAGGTTTACCAACCTTCGCAATGTAACGTTATCGCCTTCACGGAATCGTCATTTGTATAACGATAATTTCTAGGAAATTTTTCTTAAGTTTTCAAAATACGTTTCGAGGTTAGCGCTCGTTAGGTAATGTGTTTCGTGATTTATTGCGCATGCGTCCCTCGATCAGTGATTAAACGTTTAATTACATGACTTTATGGAATCGACATGATCAGTAATCGCCTTGATCGTAATGGCCGAGCCTTTACCGTTCCAACGTGTTATTATAAGACACAACATGTTCGATCCGTTATTCAAAGCAATTCTTGGGAAAAATGAAATATCGCAGAGAATAATTAATGCTGATGTCTAATTAAGAAATGTCTGATGTATATATAAATCTTAAACGACCTTATTCCCGTAACGTACAGAACGTCACAAACAGGCCATTTTCTCACGGTTAGATAAATGTGAAGCATTAAAATGTATGTTTTTCAAACTTATCACATTTTGTTTGAGTGATATTTTTGTTATTAGCTTTATTATGAATTTAATTACATTTATATCCATTTCAAGTCAATGAAAACATAAACATTAAAAGGTAATCTGTAGTTTTAAAAGTGAAACTATTCAATTACAATCAAGCATTAACAAATAAGTTATAGCTTCAAAGTCGGATAGCAGAAAAAAGAATTTAACAGAAGAAACATTTAGTAATGCTTAAAAAATATTTTGATAAATTCCACCACATATGAACTGTAAATAAAATAATGCAAGCATGATTTAATAACGTTTTAACATACTGCAATGCACGCTTGTAATAGTTTTACGTATTATATTTGCAATGCACGCATTACGTCCGTAAAGTGACTCTTTTAGTAATTCATTACTTGCTCAAAAAGTCTGCTGATTCAATAATCAGCTGGCTTCTATACTGTATTAGGACCAACAACTATTGTACGTAAAGAATGCATTACGGTACTTTAAAATTACAACAGCTGTAACTTCAAAAGGTTCAGCTGTTTTCCAACTGATAGTAGCACTGTGTAGCGCATAGGTTAAATTGCTTTTGAAATCTGTAGAAAAGTTAATAATGCAATTTAATTAATTAACTGTTCCTGCGATTCTAGTGCAGTATGACAAATAAACGGTACCAGGAACTGGAACATACTTTCTCACAAACATATTTTTTAAATTATTAAACAGATTCACTCTGACTTCATAATTGTAGTAGGGGTAGGAGAGGTGATATTAAAGTAGGAGATTATCACTAATAAATGTTCTTATTATTATCTAGAGAGAAAACTATTCGATCGATTTCGAAAAAAAATTGCACCAAACAAGTCAATTATGCCTGTATAGATGCAAGAAATAAGGTTTTGAAAAATTTTGAAAAACAATTCCCTTTTCGGCCATAAAACCCCCAAAAATCAGTTGTTACTATTATTATTAGCTATACGAGAATTTTTTAGAAAAATGCGGTTTTTTGCACATGGTATGGTACATTAAGGGCTACAAATAAACCAAATTTTATCAAAATCGTTAGAGCCGTTTTTTTGGCCAAAAAGAGGGTTTTTTCAAAAATTTTCAAAATCTTTTTTCGTACAGGCCTAATTGACATGTTTGGTGCAAATTTGTTCGAAATCGATCGAATAGTTTTCTCTCTAGCTTTGTATACATACAGACAGACATTTTGTAAAAACAATTTTTTTGAACTCAGGGGGTTCCAAAACGGATATTTCCACAAAAATCTCAACGTCGATTTTTTTTCGATCACTATACTTTCTCTATACTATAGTAACTTATAGCGAGAAAGTAAAAGTATCGTTCATAACTTGTACCTAAAGTTCTTTATGGTGTTTGAACGCATTTGTATGTGCTCGGCGCCTCGCACATAAAACCACAAACTCGCACCAAAAACATCCACTTTAAGTATTAGTGATGAAATAATACTATTGAACAACCAGAGCCTTCTATATGAAACTTTCCGTATCGTGATTTGGATTTATTTTTCAATGAAGTTACTGACCCAAGGAGGTAGTGACGCAATACACTTTAAACTACCATTAATTCGGGCAGGAATAGCTTGTCATAACAAATAATGTAGATATTGTAAAATAAAAATAATGTAATAATGTAAATATCAGTGTTTACAATAATGTAAAAATCGACATACGTTGTCATTAAAAATTTCCTTCCAGTTAATGGTCCTTCTTAGTAGTAGCTGGAAGCAGACTACGCGGAAAAGTAATTCCATAACACAAATTACAATCTGTATTGTTTCATTTGTAAAGTTTTTGTTTAAAAGCTATTAAGCCGACTCGGGTTTTAATTGGCACATGGTATAAAGAATCATTTATTCCTTTAATGGTAATCCTTTATTGGTGTTACCGGCTTTTAATTAGTCTATACAAAGCACGTGCGACCTGGAATCACTGATCAATATTTAGGTAAGTTTTAATTTTAATTTGTGCAATACTGTTTGAAAAAAATTCTCGATTTTCATTTTAAAAATAGCAAATTTTAAATAGTTGTAAAACTACAGTGGAAGTATTTTTTTAACTAGTAAATATTCAACACGATTCGGTATGGTACATCAAATCTCAAAACCAGTTAAAATGAAGTTCATTTTATTAAAAATTGTCTGAACAAACAATTATTCATTTATAATAATTATCCATAAACCCGCTTCCACAACAAATATTCTTTCCATAAATAATAACACTACTTGGAATTTCACTTGGTAAGAAGAGAGTAAATGACACTTGTTCCTTTTTACTGAATAGTGTGTAGTACTACTAGGTTGATAATAAACACAAAAGATGTGAACTGTTTAATTAGCAGCTGTCAACTACTTTACAAAGTCGTCAATAGTGGTCGCCGAACAAACGAAAAATTAGCGAGTAAAACAATTTCCAGAGATTTACAAAAGACGGATAACTTCTGAAATTAGCGCTGAATTGAAAGCGTTTAGCATACATAGACAAACTGGTGTCGGTTTTGTTAGCAATCAATTAGTAGTAGAACTTAAACAGATGTTAACACGTATCTATGTTCATAATCACAGTGCGGCATATGTCTAGGCTAAGAAACAACAAACTCTTTGAGATATATAAATTTCCTGAAATGTGAATGAAAGGAAATAAATTTATTCTTCCACTACTATTTGACTTATATGTTAAGGCTCGGCAGGAGTGAACAAATATTTCTGATTTGACCGCAGCTCTCCAAGGGGCAGAGCGGTACACTACTAGCATCGAGTTTGAGTGCGTTTCATTTTTCCGCTAACAAATTTAACAGCTTCATAAAAGCGGAAAATAGAGGGTTACAGACATAACCTTGACTGTAAATGTATTGAAATGCGCATGCGTGACAATGTATGTGAGTATGTGCTATTAACACAGCTTTCTCTCACACATTCAAAATTAACAAATATATTATTTTTCTAGTATTCTTTCGCGAGCAACAAGTTAATTTGATAACCTAGAAATGAGTGCATGCTAAACGCTCGCGAACGAAGGAAAACAAATTCTGAGCGTACATGCTTCCACAATAAAGCACATTTTTACGTCATAAATTATCAAATTTTATTTAAATTACTAATATTTGAAGACAATTAAACTTCGAATGTGGTGAGCTTTTTACATTTTTTATACTATTTGCATTATTGAATAAGAAAAAAATCTCAAACTTTGATGAGTTAAGTGTAAGAACAAATTTAGTTCAAACAAATTTAATAAACTAAATGATATCCACACATTCGGACAGTCCTAACTTTTAAAATTACATATTCAGAATAATCCTCTGATCATTATTACTTCGGTAATCTTGTTAAGCGCGTTTAACATTGCTCTTACGGCAGTTAAAATTCAAGATGGTGGCTGGGTCTGCCGCACCTTATGCACATCGGGACATGGTAACATAGGCTATTTTTTAAACGGAACTGAGCAGTTATTGAAAACAGTACTGTGAATAATCCTCCCTTTGGTGTCTTTTATGGCTTAAGTTTGCTAAAGCGTTAAAGATGAACTAAAACAGTAAGCTGATAAAATGTTGGGAATGAAAAGATCTTACAAAAGAGATAGCGTGATCGCGACTAGTCAACCTATCGCTGGAACATTAAGTTGACTAAGGCGTGCTAGAGATTCGCGATGTGATATTTTACGATTTTACTTCATGTAGCAAAATAGAAGTTGAGCTAGTTTCTATTTGTATTTGTTTATATGCTCAACTCAGCGGTATATAGTATTAAAACTCTCGTGTACACAATAGGTTAGTTTGATAGGTTAGTTGTACTTTGTTGACAACTATTTAAGTCGAAAAATAATCAAGCTAAGCATAGTCTTCTAAGAAACCTGGATCGTTGAGTCTGATTCAAATTTGAATAATGAAAGCCTATTTATGTTAACTAATTAAACTGTAACAATAGAATCTACAATTAGAATAAATAACTGTTACCAGACAGAAGTCTAAGTATATCTATTTCTTTTTAATCATAATACAAATATTCACAAATTAATGATTTTTTTTTTGTAAAAGCTTGGGAAACAGAGTATAATATTAAAGTGTTATAAGAAAATATTATCTATATTTTGTACCAAAAAAATATTAATTATGAATAATATAATTATTAACGAAGTAAACCTACTTTGAAGGTAACATTAGTAGTTCTCATATTTTACCCCAAAAAGCTGACAGTATAAATTTAAAAACTGCAAATTATAATTTAAATAAATGA
>JAGFPH010000134.1:824641-853944 GCA_018207615.1 Philaenus spumarius
AAAACAATATTATTTTGACTACAGTAAGTTGGGAGAAAGTTTGTGTCAGTTAACTGATACCGTTTATTTTTTATTTTTTAGCACATTAATATAACAGATACAAATTATATACTATTTAAAAAAGGAAATTTTTAACTACAAAATAGGAAAAAAATTAGATGTAAAATTCAAATTCAATAAAATGTAAAGGAGTCATCAAATACAGTTTGAAATCACCAAATTTGTTGATTTGTTATATTTTGATTGATAGATTGTGTGCAGTGAAATTAGAACAGCATACATTTCAGCCTTACTGTGTAAAACAAGAGTTGAGTTGTAGCTATTATTAGTATAAATATTACATCAAAGATGACTCAATATAACGGTATTATGGATGTTAATGAACATTGTTGTTGCCAATAACCTTCATTTACGTATCCATGTTGTCAATCAGTACAATCAGTTCTTTAAAATACTTAAACTCAATATAGAACTTACACGAAGCTCCTTCTAGATAGAAAAATACATTATTCACATTTATAATAGTCATTATATTTATACCATTTTGAAAATGTGCTTTTTAGAGCCGTCTTAATTATTTTATTCAAATTATAAAGTACGGAATCACCATCTTTTTTTTTTAGTACAAATATAGGAAATTTTGAGCTAAGGTAAACATTTTACATTTCTAAACATTAATAACACCCCTTAATCACTTAGGTATGCCAAAATTGATTCTTACAAAAATAGGTTTTAACCTATTTCTGTTTTAAAACATATTGTATTAAAAAGTATTTAATTATTTATTAGACATGTTTACGTATTTCATTATTTTTTTTCTTAGTCCTTTTCTTGATAATCTCTTTTTGTAATCGAAATACAGAATCTGAAAAAATGAGTAAACCTGAATTGTAAAAGGTAAAAGTGTGAATTTTCGGCCGTATTCAATGACATTTTACCTGGCAGGTAAGACATCTTTTACACTACATATTCAGGTTTGACCGTATAGTATGCCTGCAGGTAAAACAACATTTTCATTAGAATTAATACACCCAGATGAGATTTTTTGCCCACAGGTTCTTTTTATCATAAACATTATAGAAACCAATTTCCCCCCTTAAAATTTGGTACAAAAGCTCTTTTTAGCCTAAGAATGAAGTAAAAAATTCACGCCCCTATGGCGGCGGTTGTTTAGGGAGTGTAATAGGGAAATGGTGGATTTTAAACAACAATATTGGAATACAAACACATCGCAAATTCTATTTTTTTTAAATTTTCGGAAATTGTAGTTGATGGCATCACCTATATTTTGAGATCATGAGCACCTCTTTTGTGACCTTGCGGGAATAGTTTTGGGGATTAAAAGGTCCAAAAAGGTTTTGTACCCTTTCGACTCCCCCATCCCCTTCTGGATGGGGAAATTGGTAGACTTTTCCTACAATTTTTATGATAAAAAAAAAACTGTGGACCGAAAATCTTACCTGAGTATATTAATTCTAACAAAAGCTTTATTTTGTTTTATGTAACCCGTATACTTGTACGGCGAAGAACCGAGCGGCTAAAAACCGAAAGATCAACAAATTGATTGTTGTATTACAATATTCTGCAAGGCGAAGGCATTTTACCGCGACCGTGTAATGTGAAAGGGGTACGTTCTTCTTCACTCCACTAAAAGAATTTTGACTTTCGGAAACGAGCCTAAGACGACAGGTAAAACGTTACTACTACATAAACGGGCATTTAGATTGGTATGAATTAGTTCAATGCAAACAAAATCACACCTTTTTAGCCAAATTTGCAATAGCTTACCTCGCAGCAAACGAAACTGTTTACCTACATCTTAATCTATTGGTGATTTACAGTACATAACCTCAAAAGCAAACATTTTGTTTGTAAAAACAGAAATAATAATTAGGAATACGAACAAAACATATATAAAATCTCAACTAACTATACTTAGCCTATGTCTATGCAATGTTAATGTATTTGCATCGTGATTAACATACCAAAATATAAAGCATTTTATAAATAAAGTGGCTTTAGGGCAAAGTTTGTCAACTAATTGCTTATTCTATTATCCTTTCTCAGATTTATTTGTTCTTTCATTGGTACTAAAGACAAGATACATTTCAGATGCCTCCTTTCTCGATCATTTCTGATAGGTTTAAGTTCAGACTTAAAGTCATTAAAGAACAACTATGATTATATACTAAACTTAAATATAAGTGTAAGTTATTCCAAACTTAAAAATGCAATACAAATTTAGTAATCACACATAAAGTTATTATTATAAACAAATGAAATTTTCGTTCAAACTATTTGTTTTAAATCAATTTTGTTCGGATAATTTACTTATACATAAAATTAGATAGATTAAAAGCAGCACATACGCCATACAAAGTAAATAAAAATAATGTAACTCGTGTTCGAGGAAGACGTTTAAATTAACAACTTCGAGCCCCGCAATGAATGAACTGTTTCCGGTATTTATGTTTCACAATATTGTTGTGTATTGCACCAGGTTCCGGCTAGTTCAAGAACAACTTCACTTTGCGCCTGGCCTTAGTTCCTGCAATAAATAAAATTGATTTGACTAAAGTGAATGAAGGTGAAATAGTCAAGGTTGCCATGGCGACGGAGACGGAGATGAGTAGTTCAAAGTCAGCTGAGGTATTTAGGTCGTACATATTCGCACCTCACCTCACGTTACGTTCAGCCATTAAACTTGCTAAAACATTTGATCGAGGTGACGCCTATTCCTACTGACTGTGATCGCTTTATTAATTTAAGGCGTCTTATTTAGTGTTTTCTTGTGGTAACAATGAAGAGATATTTGTTTATACCATATGACTAGGGGGTTCACCACTGCTCGCTTCGCTTGCCAAGAACAGCGGTTCGCGGCGAAAAAATGTAAACATATTACAGTATTGTACAATCTGATATTTTCCCTGTAATGACGATTGATTAGGACGGAGGCACTTGGATCGTGATAAGGTGATGTATCCTAGATCCTGAAGCATACGCAGTTGGAAAGGTTTTTAGTGTGAATGATAGGTTTTTTGTATATAATAGAGCCTAACCTATATAATATAAAATAAACCTAAAAATTTGCTGGTTGTTAGAATTAACAGATTCAATATTTGAGAAGTAGGTTGCTATGGTAACAAAAGTAAATACTTTTAAGAAATGTGTTTTGGCTCAGAATAGCCCTAACCTAAAATTGTGTTAAGCTTTTGATCAAAATCAGCTGTTTTATTTATAATACGTAGCAACAGATGTTTGAATTGTAATGCAGTAAGCCTTTTACGTTGATTAGTTTGTGTTTGCTTTTATTTTGTTAACCTAAAAAGCTGATAAATATGTTAAGTTGCGGTTGCTATGGTAATGAAGGGAAATGCATTCAACAAACACGTGTTGCTGAGCTTTCGATCCATTCAGCTATTTTGTCTGTAATAGGGCTACAAAACCTCTAGTTTTGACCATAATCAAATTGTTACATTTTACAATTTTTTAAAAATGAACCCTAAATATTTCCGCTATAAAAAGTAGCCTAGATTAGTCTCTTATAAGTCCTCTACATGGAAATGAAAGATTCGTCAAAATTGGTTCAGCGATTTTGGAGATTAGCCCGGAAAAACACTCAGACAAAAGATTTAAAAATTTATGTATAGGTTTGTGTAACGTGTGAACAGCCATATGAGCTTTTTTTAAAAAAATGTTAATCTCTATATATAAAATGCAATGTCCTGACTGACGATCAACGAAGAGCCGATTCTATTAAAGCTAGAGACTTGACATTTGGAAGTTACATCCGTCCAATAATGTAGAGGCGCACTAAGAAAGAATTTTGCAAAACTTGGAATTTAAAGGGCAGAAAATGCGAAAGTCATCACTTCCCAAAGCAGCCACATAACAGATGAAACAGCTGATTCGTATCAAATGCTTAGAGACACAATTCTAGGTTTATATTTAAAAAAATAACGTTTTTAATACATTTACATTCATTACCATAGCAATCAAATTAGCACATTAGAATTAGTTAATTATTTTTCACAACCAACAACTTATTTAGGTTGGTTTAACAAAATAAAGACACACACACATACAAAATAAAAATCAATTAACTGTAATATAATTCAAACATCTATTATAATTCAACAACACTAATAACTATTGTTACATATTAATAAAACAGCTGATTTGGATCAAAAGTTTAATAACAATTTTAGGCAAGTACTAAATAATAATATTATAATAAATATATAATAGCAATCGGATATGGCTACAAATACAATAATTGATCTAATATAATTCAACATAATATATTATTGTTACACATTATAAATAAAACAGCTGATTTGGACCAAAGTTTTAACACAATTTTAGGCCTATAAAATCAACACACGTTTCTTGAAAGCTTTTCGATTTATTACTATAGCAACCAGAATAACACAATAATAAATATGTTAATTTTTAGGTTAGTTGGTTAATATCTTCTATAGTATGGTAAGCAGTGTTGCATTAATAGTATAGATATTTTATATGTTATAACCTTTAGTTTTTATAGAATTGCTTTATAGTTTTCTTACAAAAAACCTTCATATTAAATCAAATAGAAAATTGATTAAATTTGTAAACCTATTGCTATTTTCAGGACAAGTGATTTTTTTCATTTTTAAGTGTTTTGTTATTAAAAATTTTCTTTTACATATTATTTATAGTTTCATTTTAATTTTTTAATCACATTTTATTGTAAAATAAATTTTAATAATATGTCAAGTTATTTAGAGTTACACAAAATTAACAACTTATATTCAATTATATATGTAAGTAAATTTAATTAACCAAATTATATGCAAACTAACTGCGTACCCTGCTTCGCCAAGGGTTAAATCTATATACAGTATATATAAATCCATTGTCGCGGTGTTTTTCCGCGAAAAACTCCAATACCATTCAACCGATCTTAATGAAATTATTTTTTTTAATGTGTAATTTATTCCAACTTAAAATAAAGCATAGTTTTAATCCCGATCCAAGGGATTGAAATGGGGTTGCCACCCTATAAAATAAATACAAATTAAACTAACTTCCTACAAGCTATAAACTTAAAATTATGTAATATTGTTTTGAAGAGAATACTAAACTATTTGCAATTCGATTATTAAGTCAAACGGATGAAATGGGATAACTACCCTTAAAATTATATCAAGCAATACCGAAGCATTGCGGGTCCACTAGTATATATTATGAAACCACATACAGACACTTCAATGTTATTTATATGTATTCCTATAATAGGTTAGTTGCCTTAGATAATAATACACGTTGTTTTTATTGTAGTTATGAATCATCGTTAACAGCAATACAAATAATTGTAAAAACATTATTTATTTCTGTCAATACGTATCTCAATACAGAACCGAGGCCCATTATTAAGAAAGTGTGCTAGCGTTATTTTCTCTATTGGAAAATGAAACCATATGTATTATTTTTTTATATTCAATTTCATTAATTGACTGTCGTAGGCCTACACTAATTAATTGTGGTTCGGCATGACTGACACAAAAATAATATCGTTGAATTTATCTCTTATGAGGAATTATTATTGTCAAGGTACAAAAATAACAAATAATAACGTTTGTAGCCCATATAATTTATTTTTGTTAAATCAATAATGTTTGTTAGTAAATTAAAATGTAATCGGTATTGTTACTGTTTGTAATTAACATAATGTAAAGATAAATTACAATTACTGCGAACATTTTATTTATTTTATTGTTAATTTAAGCTAATTTAATGTTATTAACAATAACAAAAGGTTGGCACTTAGTTAATAGTACCGAGAAACCGATTTAAGATCCAGTAAGATTCTGTTCGGATTCAGTAATTTTAAGCGTTATATTTGAATTAATTATTATTTACATAGATATGTTTTGCATATTATTTATATATGTATAAAACTTGAAAAAATTATGTATGCTCTGCATGTTAACTTTGTTGGCTTGGCACACCGGCAAAGTATGTGATTCGTAATAACTGTTCCGCACTTTAAACAAAATTGTATTTAATTATTCTATACCAAATCTCAAGGAAATCCTTAGAGTCGTTTACAAAAAATATTTAAAAAATATACAATTTCCAGAAAAATTGCAGAAAATTCATTTTCCAGACATTTTCTCTAAGTCTAACGAACTTCTTGGGTAAAAAAACCTTGTATATCAAATCTGTAAGAAATTCTTGTAGCCGTTTACGAGAAAATATTTACAAAACATAATTTCTGGAAAACTCGCAGAAAATGAATTTTCCGAAAAATGTTACTAAGTTTAACGGACTTCTTAGGTGAAAAGCCCTTGTATAACAAATTTCGAGGAAATATTTATACAAGTTTCAGTTATTTAAGAATATAAGACATGCACAATCACTATTAATGTGTCCACAATAAATTAATAAAATTAATTTTGATTAGTATCTCTCTTGTCATTGTGGTTAAAATACCTGTCATTCACGCAAAAACTAATACGCAACTAATAAAACTGTTGAACTAATACCCATGCGTCAGGACCCAGGTCACCGCTCCACCCACCCTAATCCGATCTAAATGTCTCTGTCCTAATCAATCATAATTTCCATGAAAACATCTGAGTATACAATAATTTGTTTGCATTTCCTTCGCCGCCATGCACTGGTGGTGATTGGTGGAGCAAAGCAAGCAATCTATTCTATGGTGCCGTCTATTCTTTTATATATAACTTTAACATTGTACCACTGTGAATGAATTGCAACAATAAAATTGGAATTTATGTTTAGATTTTCTGTCAAATTCCCCATAGGTAATGGTAATTTTACAATTGTTTGCCAATTTACACAAAAATTATTTTTAACTACTCCAAAATGGTTCAAATTGACCCGGAAAATGATAAAGATAATAGTCTTTAGGGAAAATCAAAGACCCTTTTTATATGTCAGAAAATACCACAAACATCAACATTTTTACAATATTTAATTAAAAACTATTAACAATAAACTTTGTTAATCTCCACATGGTGCTGTTACACAACATAATATGTATAAATACATATTCTTCCTCTAGTCTACGACATAATACTATTGCTTAAGTAATTCTTCATACATTGTCTAAGAATTACTTTAAATCTGTGTAAATAGAAGACGGAATTTTTTGTTTTAACTAAATAAATTATGGTTAACTATGAATCATTCAGATTCTAAGTATTACCATATATAGTGACTGGAAACACAACATACTAATTGCAGAGATAACAATAAGAAGTTAAGCCTTTTGGCGCCAATAAAATGAAGTAATTGTTTGACGTCACTTCTGCCGACTGACAAATTATACTGTTGTGAATGAAATGAAGACTTTTACATCTTTTCTAAACATTATGTCCAATACAATATTGTATTATTTATTTGTTTAGTAAAATATATTAAACATTTGTACCAATAAAGTATATAATTATTAATAGTAGAATTTCCTTTGTTGCGTTTATTCCGTATTTGTTTAATATGAAACTGTGTTGTTCTCAATGGTAGTTAAAAGTATAATGGTAAAGAAAATTTGCATAATGTATTATCAAAAAAACAGGAAACAAAATATGCAGGAAAAAAAATCTTGTGAAATCCGGTCCAATGACGGACATATCCAATGTGAGTTCTTTCGACAGATTTTGCCTCGTTTTACTTTACTTCTATTAGGCGGTTCCTAAACGATGTTCTAATTAAAAAGGAAGAAAAACATCTGAATGTAATTGTTCGTGGAAATTGAGTATTAATGTGTTCAGCAATAAATACTGCCGGAATCTTACCTGACTTTGCAAATGTAGGTAGGTTAACAAAACATATTTTAAAAATAAGTGATTATATAGTTGGTTCCGTCATTTTGTTTTGCATTTAGTCGTTTGCTTTCATTTACAAAGAAATGAAATAAAATATAACCTTGTTTTCTAACAACTTTTTCAAAAAGTATCACTGCATTTTTCCTAACTATCGCTCTATTATAAAAAAAATCCTGTCATTTACACAAAAAAATCTGGTTCTTTTGCGCAAGCGTTAGGATCCAGGTCACCGCTATCCCTACTATCCTCCCCGAATGCAAGTGCCTCTGTTCGAGCATTCAATAATCAGTTTGCATTTGCTTTGTCGCGAGTCACCGCGGGATTGGCGAGCGAAGCGAGCAGGGTGCGGAGATTTCTGGTTAATAATACAAATAAATGTTTCCTTTCCGGTGATTGGTTCCTTTTATTGTTCTTACAATTATTTTTGAAAGTCATTATCTTTATCTATAATATTTATGGAGATACCAATATTTCTCAAAATGTCAGCAATCAAGTTTGACCGACACGGTGATGTTCAGCGAGATTTAATTGTTCCTTATTTATCACTAATGCACTTGGTGATTGAATATTCATTTCAAAAATTATTATGCTATATTTTATACTATTATCGGTATCAGTAGCAGAGTAAACTGAAACATGTATGGGAACGTTACGAATGGGAGGAGCATTTTACTGTGGAAGGAACTTTACTAAAACATTGAGTTTCATATTTCCAAAAACAATTGAGGTTATGCCAAGAATACACAGATACGGAAGTTAATTGATGCATTGTTATTTTAGCAGTTGTTTGTAATTTAGCGGGGAAACATATAAAAATCATTGAATAGTATATACATAATAGCCCGCCTACAGGCGGGCGACAAAAGTAAACTCAATGTTTTTTATGTGAACACTTTTCCGCCTCCGGATGATATTTGTTCTTTGTACCCTTATTAATGATGCAGAAAGTAGTAGCTAGAGGAAAAGTTCGTTAAAAGTACATTTAAAATGTAAATATTTTCTGAAATAATTGTTTATCTCGGAATTTACGTGATCAAATACACATAATTTAAAATGAAGATAATACTATTACGTTAAAGGTCAGTAATACACACGGCTGACATGCGGATTGGGAAAGTTACATCGCCAAGCTGCAAGATGTATGGAGCACTATAAGAGATGATGCTGAGCACACATTCTTCGAATGCAGTAGGTGGGATAAGGAGAGGCAAAGACGGTTCTCCATCACAAAGGGGATGACAGCGAGCAACAAGGTGATGCTATCGAATGACGAAAACTGGAACACGATCTCTCAATTTGTAATAGCTGCTTTAGTTAACAAGAAATAATATAAATAGAGAGAGAGAAGAAATGACAAGAAGATCCCTGGACTGAAGTAGTGCGCAAGCGGTCCCAGACCAGGAACTCTGGAGGAGGAGCGGGTTTTATTTAGTATGAGTCTGAATCATGAACGTCCATTAAGGATTTCCCCCTTCTCTTAAATAATATATATAAATATACACGACTATATTTGGTTATCTTACTTGTAAATCTGACAGGTTCGTAAGAGCTTACAAAATATAAATTAAGCAATTACAGTATTTAACACAGCCAAAAGAAATTTCTAATTATATTTACCAGGAATATAATTTACACTCGAGGTCTTTTATGAAGAAAAACGTCAAATGTTCTATAAACACTATTTGCGGGTGATCCGAATCACTCAAAGTATCATGTCAAAACAAATTTAAATTTCATTGATTACATGCTTTCAATACCACAATATCCTGTAATTATTAAATTATCCTTAACGCCAATCAATCTTTATTTTTGAAGGTAGAGTTTGATTGAGATATTTTATAAGTGGCCTCATAAATCAACTGCCCTAAAATGTCGACTGCTCCAACAACTTGTCAAATATCTCTTTGAACAAAATGTTTTGAACACTAAGCTACTGCTTCTATGGAATTGCAAAGAGTACAATAATGATTACAACTAAGGAGATACTCTTTTAAAAAACTGATTAAATACGCTTTTTAGACAAACATAAAACAGATATCTTGAACAATTTTACTACGATAGCTCTTAATTACTTCCAAATGTATACGTTTGTCATGAATTACGTTGTTATTCATATTATAGTTATTCGTGATTTTTATTTACACAATGTTTTTCAATAATTTAACTCTTAATAAAACGATGGCCTCATAACACGTTAAGTTGGCCACCATTTTAGTCTTATTAGTTGTAAAAAGTTCTGTTTAAGCCAAATATTTTAATTTTCTAAAATATATTTGTTTTTAGAATTTCATTAAAAAAACTTAGACTTTATGTTGTTACGTCTGATTGTGGGGGGAGGGGTCTGTTGAGCCAAAACATATTTGTACTACTATTTCTGAAATGTTCGATTTACTTTTGAGTGATAAGTGTTATTCTCAAAATATTTTGTTTATTTTAATCTATACATATAAATAAAATCGAAGTGTCAGTCTGTGATTTCAAAATAAAGCCTTTTCTAAGCTCATTTGGGTTTTCCCTCGTTACCAAAACATAAACATGCATTTTAAAATTTGTTGTCTGCCTGTTTATCCGGGCTAATCTCCGGAATGACAAACTTTTGACGAAACTTTCATTTGCATGTAGAGGACTGTTCAGAGAATACTCCAGGCTTTTTATCCCGGAAATATTTAGGGTTCCCATTTAAAATTTTTTAAATGTAAACATTATGGACAACATTAGGGTTTTTGCGGACGGATTTGACACGGTAATTAACACAATTTTAATGTAGGTCTAACTGAACCAACACACATTTCTTGAGAGCGTTTAAATTTATTACTATAGCAACCTACTTAGCAAATTTAGAATCAGTTAATTATTTTTTTAACAATCAACAGCGTTTTTAGGTTATGTTTATACCGCTCTATTATATAACACAAATCATGTAATTCATACAAAAAACCTGCCCCTATGCATCAGCATCTAAGATACCGCACCCCCACCCTCTACCGATCCAAGTGACTCTGTCCTAATATATCGTCATTTCAGTGAAAACATCAGACTATACAATACTGGAATCTTTTCCCATTTGCTTTACGAGTCACCGCCGGGGTTGACGAGAGAAGCGAGAAGGGGCGGAGCCCCTAGTCAATAATAGTTTTTTATTTACGTAAAATGTTCGCAAAGTTGTTGAATAATAGTTTTTATTAATCATTCAGAAAGTTTATCAATGTGTAATTTGTTAGTTTTTATCCTTCACACAAGTATGGATTGTACATTCATTTCAGAAACGGTTGGTTATTTACTGAGATCTATTTTAATAAATTGTAGATGAGGGAAGGTACATAAAAGCCCCATGTTTTAGTCACATATCGGCCACTGATCCCTCTCGAAAGTTGTCAATGTCTTATAATTACAGATATAAAAGTATAAAATACCCTTTACAGTTTGATCGGAAGTTGACCACGTAAGTTTTAATAAAGTGTTACCTTAATGAAATCTTCAGAAAACTTTGTTTTGATCGTTTACTTTGTATTTGATGTTTTGAAACATGATCTACATTTGTAACGTTGTTTTGAGGTTACAAATGTAATGACCTGAACTACGCGAAACCTAGCTAAGCCACTTCCATTCGTCGTCACAAAAACTAATAGTTTGATCACGGGAAGCACTACGTGAGTTGAGCGAATTTCCAAAATTGAGTTAATGAGTTTGCACCTCTACTTTGCGGCCTCGATTTTAATGACATCCGAAAACGTCTTCTTAGGACCATGATCGATGCTCATTTACTACTCCCGACCTTAAGTCTCGCCATAGCAATAGTCACTGCAATAGCTCATCTTTCCTAATGAAATTCGCTAATAATAAGTTCAAACACAAATTTTATTCATGTAACAGGTCCAAAGTTAAACGAAGATAAATCTTTCTTTAATCACCGAATCTTCACAAAGCTGTTCTTTTATTTCAACGGAGGTCAATATACTCGATGGTGTTTATAAAGTAGAAATAATAGGACATTGAAAAGAAAGGTCATGTTTTGATTCCCGGGGAGAACAATGATGATTGCAGATAAGAAGAACAATGAGTTGTGGGAGACGAAGACGACCTTCAACTTGGCAAGTCAAAAAACCCAGGAAAACTTCAAGTTGTGTAGTTTTAATATTTTTTAGTAAGTACACAAAACTTCAAGGTTTCCGCTTTACTTAAAAGTACGTTGTGACTGAGACAAGTTCAATAATTTCTGTGTTTTGTAAAACCCTGGACCAGACAGAAAAACCATACGGTTTTAAATTTGTTTTAATGTAATGTTTACATCTATTACCATAGAAACACAGATACAACAGCTGATAAAGGTCACCTGATTCAACAACTCAAGTTATAATGGTTCTAGCCTCGATGCATTATAAGAATAATTTAATCATAGAGATAGATGTATTTTACTACTAGAGTTCGGCCTAAAATATGTTTAATATGTTACAAGAAGGAACTTTAAGGCATAACTTTATTCTTTTCACAAAGAAAAGCTCATAAAGAATAGAAGTTCTGAATCTTGTGTATTAGAACAAAGAGTAATTGCATAGCACGGAGCATGTAATTGTCCAAGAGCTGGATGACGTCATAATTCATCTAATATAGTGTGCCCAGTATTGCGGCATTATTGCAATTACAACAACAGAGTAATTTCGCCGCTCGGGAATTATTGTGCAGAGGTGCCGCAAAGTCCTTGCTACTGGTGTTTGCAATTAAACCAAGCCGGTTACAACATCACCATCGTAGGCTTTCAATGTTTCTTCTTATTGACATTTGCACATAATAGATCGGTCAGTTTTTACTGTTTCAGCTGACAAAACTGCCGTAGTTGGAAAATACAATGAGCGTTGAAGCGTTCACGACCTAGAATTGTTCATTTTAAAAAGCATTGCCTAAATCAAATGTATTTTACCATTTCTTAGTAAATCTATTTTAAGCTAATAGTTTTTGCTATGACCGTTATCACTCATAGTGCGCTTTCACAAAATATTAACAATTTTATCTTTTTGAAAGAAATCAATAAAATAAAACTTTTTACTTAACCTTTTTAATAAACAAGTGTTTCTTATGGCTTTGTAGCTGAGAGGTTAGCTTAGCTAACTCCAAAACTTGATTTCTTAGGTTCGAATCCAGATTATTTGTGCAGGTGGAATAAAACGTTTGATTTTCAGGCGAACATAGGCAATAGTTTTTTCACCTTTAAGCTTAAAATCACTGTAGATTAATATTTCGGATGTATCTACAGTCGTAGTCATTTCTATCTATTACTAAACTGAAAAGAAACTTTTACTCACTCGATTTGAAGCGATTATAGTGATGGTTTCTTCAATAATGGTATGATTTGGAATTTTGTTCCACAAGAGCCAGGCCAGGGGCAATTCAAAATATTGTTGGACAAATGTTCAACACACTTTGTGCTTTCAAAAACCATTTCTAGGGCGTAATGAGACTGTCTTTTTAATTACAAGTATACATGAACTACAAAGTTATGAACATTAGCCATACAATATTTTAAATTTTTCTCCAGCCTGGCCTTTAAAGACCCAAATAGCTAATCATGGTATTATTGGGACGTCGAGTTCAGTGCATAAAAGGCCTCATTAAAGAGTAATGGTGTCTTCTTTCTCCCAGGCGTTGAGCTGCACAAAACGCGTCCTTAAAAATGTGCATACGGATAAAGTATGGATTACAATTCACAATTTTAAATCAGCTGATTTCGGTCAACAATTGATTCAACCAAGGTTATGTTTACATCTTCGATCAAAACAAATGTTCAAAAACTTTAAGCGGGAACATCTACTTGGATAAGAAAAAGTAAACTAAGTAATACTTGGTACTATTAATGTGTGTACTTTTTACAACCCTGTAAGGGATTCGAAATTTCTAATGCACCTTGGCTTACTTTACATCACAATGTCCAAATAACAAATCAATATTTTCACGCAGCTCTGTATAGAATTGTTCGGTTATTTTTATAAATAAACTATAAATTCTTATAAAATATATCTTAGAATATGTTTGAGAAATAATAATGTCAGAATACATAAAAATAGTAATAACGTTGCAGGAAGAATACAGAAAGAAATTATTGGGTGAACAGAGCAGAAGCGCTTTGAGAATTGTTTCCTTTTACCGCACTGTATCTGAAGTCACGGTTTTAGTGATCGCCGGAGTAATACATGTGGATTTGCTTACTTTAGAAAAAAAGAAAATAATACGAAAGGAGACCAATAATTGGATGGAAATTAGTATCGCTGGAAGCAAGATCAGATTTCATAGCTTCATGGCAGGGAAGATAGGAAGAGGACCTTGCAGGGAGATGGACGCATTGTCTCGTTCAGGACCTAGAACCTTGGCTACACGGAGAAGTGGACCTTGCGTAATTTCTTATAGGACACGGGTTTTTCAGAAGCTATCTGTGAAAAATAGAGAAAGTTAGAATATCAGAATGCCGGATGTGTGGGGCTGAGAAGGATGTCGCGGCTCTTTCCTTTTTTAAATGCATGCGATGGGCCAAAGAACTGTACAGACTGGTGGAAGTTATTGAGAAAATAACACCTGGAAACATAATTTCAGTCCGACGAGTTGGGCTGGAGAGTTATATTCCAGTATTTAAAATATGTTCTGCTAAGCAAGAAACACGCGTAGAGGACTAGACTAAGACATACTTACGAGACCGTACAGATACAAAAGCTAAGCACGGTAAGTCCTGGTCTGATGTAACGCGAAAGTGACCAGGTTGTAGGGAATTCAAACAACAATCATGCTTCACAACAGGGGAGGATCCAGGACGCAATTTTTGGAGGGAAACTATCCTGGGTGTTCGGAAAATTGTCAAATTAGCAAACTAAAAATAAGAAATTTGAGAACAGTTTCAGGTGTACAATTTTCCTTCAATATTTTGTTTTTTTATAAAACTTTTCTATGATAAGGGCTAATAGTTTTAATAAGAGTGGGTTCAAATTTTACCATTCAAATTTTGTATAATAATGTATAAATTAAATAGTAATAAACTTTTAAGATATTTGTACAGGACTTAAGCTGTTAATGCGTACTAATATAACGATTTAACATATTTATGACTTCATTGAGAAAATCTTGATACTAATTATAAATGAACTTTTTTAGCTCAAAATAACAGATTTGAAGTTAAATCTAAACTGTGCATAGTTAGGTCAAATGTTATAGAGAAAGTGTATGGCTTCCTGATTTGGCGAATCACTTTGTTGGGTTCAATGGGTACTGTACTATATAATATAAGAAAGCCAATACAACCAACCTTGACCAAAACTGCAAATGCCTTAGGGGTGTGCAATAAAACTCGAGTAAATTCATCGAATTCAGTGAGCAGAGTAAACTTGAGATGGCTGGTTTAATATAATGCATTTGTAAGACGCTCGAGCACGACTAGAATATCGCTTGAATACACTTACGTTTTTATTAATAGCGGTCTTATTTTGTATTACCTCCATGTGTACACGACATTTAAATTTGCAGAAAGCTCTAATTTAAAGATAGTAGATAACACAATTCGCTCAAAGGTTCTGTTCTCAAGTAACTCGACTGAACATCATGATTTCATCTTGTTTATGAGAAAACACCTTGAATAAAAACTGATAATTTGACATGTTTATCATCTACGAATTATAATTAATTAAGAAGTTCATGAAAGATTTCCTGCAAATTACAAAAGATTATCTTCAAAATTCCACGAAAGATCAGTTATATTAAAGATGACTGTATGGGACTTAAGGAAAACAATTATACCTATCGCGCTTGTACTGCTGACTGCCGTACGGCTGGATTAGAATTGTCAACGCATCAGCGTTGAAATAATATTGTAAAATATTATTTCAGACCGTTTACAAAAACAAAGACTTGAGTTCAAAATATCGGGTGGGATGCGATTCAATATTTGTGATGCAATGTAATTGTAGTATTAGAGACATTTGCCAGCAAAATGTAAGCAAACCTGTTTTTTAAAAGGGGTTTGTTTGGGGGACTTTCCCCCAGTTGCCTCTGTGGACCATCCCAAGCTTCACATACACTTTATATTATTAAATAGGTCACATAATACTATATACCTTGTATTCAATGTCAATTTCCTGTTCAAGTAAACATATTTAATCACCACTAAATTCAATTCATGACGGAAAGTAACCTACAGTTTATAAATACAATGTAACACACGAAATAACACACGCATCCGCATTATAATTGGTACATCCATCGGGGCCACTTCCGGTCGACCTTAACTTTAGAACTTTTCTGACAGACTGAGGTTAACATACAACGGAAATAAACTAGTTAATGTTGGATCGTAATTACGCTCTTTTCCAGTGAGAAATATCATTTTATTACTAATGGTAAACAATCCGTATTGTTTGCAAAAACATTTAATTGTAATTGGTGTCGTTAACGTGACATTGAATGCTCCGCCATTGCCAAGACTATCTTTTTACAAACAAAGTGTTGTGAGGTAGGGACGTTGCTGTTAGTAAAAAGTATTTAGTATTTAGATTCTTTAATAGGTCCTTGTTTCTAAAATATAGATTTTTCTTACAAAATAGGATAAGATTGCTTTAAAATAGAATGTATTATATTTCAGAAACAAAACACTTAGGGCCTTACCGAAATAAATCTATAAATATAAAAGTCTTTGTTCTGACAGAATGAATGACTGACATAAAATCAACGTGGATCAAAAACTACGTCTGCTGTAGTGGCGGCTATCTTGGATTTTTATCCCATAAGAGTAATGTTAAATTTCAAACCATTTATTTCGTTTATTTTTATTATAAAATTGTTTGCAAGGTCTCATTTTAAGCACAACCACAATACGCATCCGTTTTGCATTTTAGATTTTTTTAAATGCTTTTCTTTTGTTATGTAATTGACGTTTTGTATGTACAAAGTTTGAATTTTTTTCCTAACACAATACAAGATTAATAATGAAAAGTAATTTGCAAGCCGGATCCGAAATTTTATAAAGAATATTCAGGTTTTTTTCAGCACTCAATTACAAAAGATGGATTTATAAAATGGTTTGAAATGAGGCAGTGTCAAAGCGCTCAGCCGCAAGAAATTGCACTGTTTAGATACGGTTATAGAGAGAAGCGCTTGCGTTTCCGGTTGCTTTTTCGTTTTCTGGAGCAGACCCTTAATATACAAATACTAAAATTTAAAGGTATATTCTTTTGGAGTCAAAGGCACACAATAAGAAAGGATTTTGCAATATTTTATTTTAAAGCGCAAAAATAGTGAAATTTCGGATAAAACAACTGTTCAGAACAAAAGCTTAGCAATACATGTTTGCCATAACAACCAACAGCTTTTTAGGTTAAAAACTAAAAGCAAACATCAACAAAAATGCTTACTGTATTATAATTCAATTCAAATATCAATTGTTACATATATTATAAATAAAACAGCTGATTTGGATAAAAAAACTACTTAATTTTAGGTTATGCCTACTAAGAACCCAAACAAGTTTATTTACAACCAATTTGGCAAATTTAGACTCAGGCAGGCCTAAAATTATTCTTCACAACTAACAGTTTTTTTTAGGTTGGATATAACGAAAGGCTTACTGTGTTATAAGTCAAACGTCTGGTGTTACATATTATATTGTTTCCTTTAGTTGGTAATATCAAAATTTGTTTTAAATGTTGACTATTGATTATTTAAATATGAATAGTGAAATTACAACTCATTTCGCAATCCGAATTATTGGGAATGTGTCCATTTCGATTTTGGTCAAACATATTAGTTATGTATATATAACTCCGCTCAATCCACATTTCAGTAAAAATATCATAGTATAAATAATATGATTGCATTGGTTTCGCCATGGGTCGCCGAGGTTGGTGAGCTAAGCGAGCACTGATGGAGCCCCTAGGAGAGTATATTTCGAAACATACATAAGGCGTTACGCAATATTGTACAGGTACTTATTGCGCAGGTGCTCAAATAGTGTTTATTATTTGTGGTTATACCAAAATCAATCAAAACATAAAATACCACTATCCGGTTTAATTCACGTGGGGGATTTTACCGTGGAGGCAGCTTCTGATTAAAGGCCGACGGTCAAGTTTTTCGCTACGAGCGAATTGAAGCAGTCCGTAATCGTCCGAGGTGCAAACTAGCAAAGCGCTGTCTACAATCCGGAACAGCAAAGTCGTAGTGTAAACTCGTTTGCGAGCGGAACGAATCAGCGCGTGAGCAAATTTGACAACTATATTTCGTACACGCAGTGAGCTATTCAGCGCCTTCTCAAATAGTTGGTCAAACCCTAAAATATATATCCTTAATTTTGGAAATTCGGTCAGCGCTTTAGCTGCTGGTCGAATTATTCATTTTGCAGGTGATAGGGAGCTTCGCCTGCTGGAAAAACCCGAAGTGAGTATGTGTGTGTAGCATTGTAACTGTAATTTTGGATGCCTACTTTAACCAGTACTAAAATTATAACTTCCAACCGACATGCAAGTTGTTCCAGATAACATTAAGGCAGATCATATTTCAAGTTAGGAACCAATCTGGTGCCACTATGGTCTATTCATAAACGTAAAAAATCTACTATAGTTGCTTTTAAATGTTTTCCTTATGCTGGCAGGTTCACAGTATGCCTACTTTATACCTTTTTATCCAGACATATGTGGACCGGGCAGTTAATTGGCATACGATAAAAAAATACGTTGGCCAATATTTAGTAAGCTGTACTGCAGTTGTATATTTTATTAAAGTAAAGGCTTGCGAATTTTAAGTTCAGGCCTCTGATTTTAGCTTCAAATCCAATAGAAACGAACTGGATGAAGTAACTAATAGGACATAATAATTATACTGATAGTATAAATGACTTAAGAACTGAAGGGTGGAGTTAGCTTCTAGAAAGTTAGTTAAATCTTGCTGATTAGCATAAGTGAACCAGGGATATGTTTATGTAAAACCACAATTTATATTAAATTTTGAATATTTTTGTTAATACTCACGTTTATAAATAGTTTATCCAATAACAACATAAATAAATTGAATATACTTCCAACCATGAACAAAAAAATTGTTTTTTACGATGCTTTCAACACATTTATCTTAGTGTACTTCAAAAAACCTATCAGCTGTAATAAACAAATTTATACTATTTGTTTTGAAACAATATTCGTTTTTAAAACTAATACATTTGTGTTTGATTTGTGGTTTCTATTGAATAGAAATATCCTTCTGCTGATCATATAAATATACCATTTAAGATCGAATTAACTCTTAACACAACAAGCTTCGGATTTTGTTTAAAGTTTGTCAGCCAGAATACTTCTACATTTATTTATTCATCTATTAGTGAACTCTTAAACTAGCGATGTATCTATTTATAGTTCCAGATTAGTTAGGCCCATCCTTCACTCTGACCTTGTGATGAAGAAGACCGCCATAAATGTTGGGTTTACCTTGCGGAAGTAGAAATGTTTACGTAATTTGAAAGTTTTTACTCCTCCCATGTATAACCATGAACCACTAGTGATGTCAGATTAGTGATTTTTTGATTAATTTTGTAAGTTAATTAAATGACCATATCAGATACGTTATTGATGAAAGGAAGGTATTCTGTTCTGTACAAGGGTATTCTATGCAAGTTAATTATGAGTAAGATTTATTATTGAAAAACTGATTTACTGCTTGAAACAAAATGATTAAAGCACGTAAATATATGATTAAAACACAAAAATACATAACACATAATCTCTATGTAAAACGTCCTTGTATGGTTTAGAAAAAAACTGACAAATGTTTGATGGTTTACAATTTGTTTGCATAAAATGTAAAATCACTCTTTCTCTCAACTTTGGGAATACATTTGTTTTATCCCAGGTCAATTAATTTAGGTGTTATATACCTTCTTAGACGAACCTTCAGTAATTACTATTTATGCTATTTTAAAGTTTGAGATAATTCTAGATAAAGTTTTCTGTTCTGTTTATATGTTTTATGTGTTTAGCTTAATGTTTTGACGACCTCAATCTAACGGGGAATAGTTTCTGATTATGGAATAGACGTCCCGAAACGCGCAAAACAAAAAAGAACAAAACAGGTCACACAAAGGTCATAAGAAAAGTTAGTACGTAAAAATTCATGAAATTATTTTAAGAGTTTTATTAACTAAGAGGGGCGTTTCAAACCTTTATGGCCGTCTGTTTATAAGTTCATTGTCGGTGTGTAGGTTTTTTAGGCAAAAACTGAATAATGAAATGATGGTTCATTTAATCTTATACATGTACTTTTGTGGATCTTGTTATCTTCATTATTCAAGCAATATGAAAACACTATAACATTTAGTAAAGGTTTTTATAAAAAAACATTAATTAATAAATCAAATACAACTCTATATATCTACCACCCCTTCAAATTTCTTCATTGCATCCTACGTTCGCGTTGTCATCAATAGTCCATGATGTGCCAGTAATGTACATTACTTGGCATTATGACGGTGATGACCTCTAACGACGTAATGGTTAACTAATTCAGTACCAATATACTAAGAGGTCAAGAAGACTGCCTTCATAGGTTAACCTAAGGTTTAACGTTTATATACTTATATAACATAGATAAATTAGTATACAACTAAATGCAGATCATCTTCTACTTTGTTAGACAACTTGTGATTAGACGATAACTCACTTGAAGGAAAGTAATGTCACCACATTTTCTCTTGTTGTTTAAAGCATGTTACAGTAAATAAGCAATAGTGAAAGTAAAAGGTTGTGATTGAAAGTGTTGAAAATAACAGATCAATAGCAATGAATGCAACTTTTAAGTATTCATTGTCAACAGTTAACATAATTTAAAAGTGTACTAATCTAAGTACAAATATGGTGGTAATTTACTATATTCAAAAAGTATAAAAATAAGTTAGTCGGATAAAAGTGTGGAGAGGAGTTGGTTAATTTATTTCAAGTGTTGGTTTGTATAAGGTACAAGTGGTATAGCTAAGTACAGACAGTAGATCATTTTAAAATTGTTGTTTTATTCTCATTTTTTATTTAAGATAAACATTTTTTAAATCAGTTTCTTTAACACAACTAACAATGAAAACAAAGAATGGAAATCGAGTTTGTTTTGAACACTGAAAATATTTACAACAGGCATGTATAATATACATAGCTATGAATGTAATATAGACCCGACAGTAACTTTATTTACTGCAGAAACCACATAAAGAAGTAATTATATAATAAAAAAAATGTATTGTAGGCCCAATAGTAACATTATTTACTGCAGAAATAACATAAGGAAGTAATTATACAAACAAACCAAATAGGCCCAATAGTAACATTATTTTCTGCAGAAATAACATAAAGAAGTATCTAATTAAGTAATCAAACCAAAGTGTATGATATTCCCAATAGTAACATTATTTACTGCAGAAATCACATAAAGAAGTAATTATATAAACAAACCAAAATGTATTATAGGCCCAATAGTAACATTATTATTTACTGCAGAAATCACATAAAGAAGTAGTTACATAAACAAACCAAAATGTATTATAGGCCCAATAGAAACATTATTTACTGCAGAAATCATGTGTAAAAATAATAATAAAAACATACCAAAATTAGGTTCTTTCCAATAGTGAATAATACTTTTTAGGTGATGCTTATAATCAACTAGTATAACCAAACATACAAATACCATCATAGCACTTCATAAAGTGTAAAATTGTCTTCGTAAAAATAAATAAAAGTAACAATACTTTCTGTGCTACATATCTTCTTAGAAATATTGAGAATCTATAGAAAACAAGCAAAACTGCCTTATAATAAGTCGCATACCTAGACGTTTAAGAAGACCCTAAATTGGAAAAATTGTGCTTGAGGATCTTTTATTCGCCTTAGAGGTTCAGTCCAGAAGGGCATCTGAGCACTAGTGCATTGTGGAACCACAGAATTAAAAAGACAGATGAGTTTGCCAGAACGGGTTGATTACTCCTATTGTAACTCGTGTGAAATCCCCCATTTTGTTTGAAACGGGTACTTTTATGGTATTTTACGTTTTGATTGATTTTGGAAAAATCAGGCGGGCTATAAGGTTGTGGAAAAAAATGTGCAGGATAATCTCCTATATTTATTTATTTAGGTGGAACCCTAAAGTTTCAGTCTAGTAAGAAAAAGCTCAACAAATTTTATTTCCTGTCAAAAACGTGCTTCCGTTGCTGACGAACTCGTCCAAGCGACCTAGAAAACCAACGTGTGTACCAAATTTGGACCAAATTGGACGTAGAATGCGGCCTTTAGAATGGGAACACATATATACAAATACATAAATAAATTTTAATGGCACACCAAAACGTGTTCTGGGGACCATGATCGACTGCCTTAGGTCTCACTATATTTCCTATGGAAATTCGCTAATAAAGTGTTGGACATTTTCCATTATGGGAAAGAAACATCTACTCAGCTGTAATGATGTGGTTTCATGGAAACAGAGTAGTGCTTCTTTGTTTCTTCTGTCTTGTAGGTTGACAGACAGGTTGTAAGTTGTAAGTTGGACAGATTTTAGAAAGTTTTCCCTGATTTTTGTCTTATGATGTACAATTAATATGAATTGTTTCAAGTGGATTTAAGTTTTATTATTAAGTGGATTATTAAAATTTAACCAGTATTAGTTTCAAATCAACTGCAACAAAGTTCTAATATTTGAAAAATATTATTTTTAATTTCTTAGTCTTTTAAGATACACGGAATGGTTATACACCAAAATATTTCCCACATCGCCTTCTTTCCCTAAATACCTGTTGAATCTGTTGTAATTCAAAATATGTCTGTTAGTTTTATGTTATATGTAATGAACCCTTTCTGTGGTTTCACCGCATTAATTCTTTTAGCAAGCCATTAACGCAAATATTCGCATCGAATCCTTTATGGTTTATAACGAAATGACGTCAGTTTAAGCCCCATTAAACCGTTCATGGGTGAGTGCCATTCGTTCGCTTTGGATGACATTTTATAGCCACGCCAATTATTTCCTTTCTATGTTCGGCCTAAACAAGAATATTATTTAACTTGTTTACAATACAGAGCTCAGTTTCTTATAACTTGGACCTTATCGTGTTTATTTTATATCAATAAACACAGAGGGCTTGATGCACTTGTATTTTTAATATCTTTTGGGCGTTTCAACCTGTAGTGATCACTGTGACAAAGTCATATTTTTTAACGTGCAAATTGACTAGACGAATTTGTATTGTTTACAAAATTAATAATAAACAAATATCAACCTGCTTCTGTTATGAACAAGATAACGTCTTCTGATGGCTGGAATATCTTACGAAGTTGTTTTTAGTGCACATTATTCAATCAGTTCTACAGACTTTATTTTTTACAGTTAAAAAGCGTACTAAAGCAAAAAAAGGAATATGTAATGGTTCTAAAAAAATATTAGATTTTAATAATTTTGTACACAATAAATTATCTTTTTTATTACTACATTATTTAACCTATTATAGGGCAAAAGAGTGGGACGTAATTTTTTTTTACAATTTCTCAAATGGAATTTATAAACATAAAATAATTAAAAAATTGTTTACTGCCTGTTACTTATTGTGTTTTAGGGTGGGAAATTATTATCCCTCTGCCCTATAACGGCATATAGCACACACACTTACCAGTAAGAAATATTACTAAAATATTACAAGGAAACCTATGTTATATCTAAAGATTTATGCTTTATTTACTTAAACGGAATTTAGAATCATAAAAAAATAAAAAATTGTTTACTTCCTGTTACTAATTGTGTTTTATGGTGGGAAATTGTTATCCCTCTACATGCCCTATAACGGCATATAGCACACACACTTACCAGTGGGAAATATTACAAGGAAACCTATGTTACATATAAAGATTTACATAAATAGTTTACATATCAATTAGAGTTATTGACATACTGTAATTTGTTTTGCAACGTATTTTTCAAAACAACAAACGAAGGTGGTTCCGACTTTACCAGTTGGAGGATTTGTATAAATGTTACGTCAGCCAAAATATATATCATAAAAAAAAATGTGTACATGTAGTCCAATAAATTCTGAGCATCATGGTATATAGTTGTTAGAAATAACTAACTATTTTCCAACTACAAAAAATCCCAAAAGTAATGATGGAACCTAACCTAAAAACATTGTAAACATTGTTTTTAATATTTATAACTGCAGCATTTTCCTTTATTTTTAAAATCAAATTGTAACAATAATCTACATTAGTTGTACTTTTTAATATTTACTTCAAAAGTTATGAACGGATAAATCTTTTTTTTCCAATTTGATGTTGAACTTGCAGCTACACAACAATGATAAAACTCTGTGCGTGTGGTGCAGTGGGATAATATCTTCCCACTTTTGCATTTATCAGGTGATTTAGCCAAGGAGAAATAAATATAGAAGTCAGAAGAAGAAGAAAAAGTGATGCCCTATATGTTGTGTATTAGTACAGAAAGTGTGAAAATAGTATCCCATTGGTTTATAAAGATAGAAATACTTGTTTCCTTGGAAACATGGTGGGAAATTACTATCCCTCTGCCCTATAAAGGGTTTTAACAGTAAATCATACAGGTATAAAAGGTTCTAGCTTAAAAAATATAAAAAAATGTTACTTCCGGACAAAAACGTGCTTCCAATTGCCGGATTTTTTAACGAACTCATTTCAGTGACTTAGGAAGCCAACGAGTATACAAAATTTGGATGAAATCGGAGGTAAAATCAGGCCGATAGAGTGCAAACACATAATAATACATAATATAGTCCTACTGTATGTATACAATTTTTAACTACACCCAAAAACGTGTCTGGGACCATGATCTGTGCTCACCATCACGACCCTAGGTCTCAACATAAGAGTCACTGCAATAGCTTATCTTTCCTATAGAATTTTTCTAATAATCAACATATATATTTATTTATTCTTGACACATATACATATATTTGCATTAAAACTTATTCAATACACACTTCTAAGTTCAATATCAGTTGAATGCTCAGTATTATCTTATATAAGTATGACATTATTTAATAAAACAACAAAGATTATTACAATTTTGTCAAGTTGGTAGCATAGCCTAATAACCTAATTTAAAGGTCACGTTAAATTAAACAGCAGCACTTGCGCAATACGTAATGTAGTGACAGCTGTTTTGGGAGTTCTAGAGGCATATATTGTGCTACGGTTGTGATGGCACGAGTTACGAACAAGCACATCGTTTCAGTTTGATAGTAAAATGTACTAGTTCAGTCATTTTGCTTGTTCAGAATGTTATTCAATTTCTTTATTACTTTGTTTAAATAAATGTTACCCGTTGAGCCATCTGCGGCTTCGCACGCTAAATCCCAATCTACTATTACACACAATTAAAAAATTTTAGGGTTAACCTCAAATATAAGACGATAAATAATATTAAATATTTAATAATAGTAGGATATTAAGTTTACGATTTAGGAAAACTTATAATATGTTTTAATAAATGTTATGAAGAAAAGCATGTCTTAAATCTACACCTAAATAAAAACCTAACCTAAATAAACGGTACCAGAAACTGGCACATACTTTCTCTCAAACACATTTAAATTATTAAACAGATTCACTGTAACTTCATAATTGTATTAAAGTAGGAGAGGGGATACATTAAAGTAGGAGAGTAACTAATAAACGTTATTATTATTAGCTGAATGAGAGTTTTTAGAACGATGCTTTTTTTTGCATATGGTTGGGTACATTAAGGGCTTCAAATAAGCCAAATTTGGTCAAAATAGTTAGTTTTTTATAAAAAAAAACAATAACTGATTTTTTAGGGGGTTTTTGGCCAAAAGGGGGTTGTTTTAAAAAAAACCAAAACCTTTTTTCGTCATGTATTGGTTTGGTGCAAATTTGTTCGAAATCGATCGAATAGTTTTCTCTCTAGCTTTGTATACATACAGACAGACATTTTGTAAAAAACACTTTTTTGAACTTAGGGGGTCCCAAAACGGATATTTCCACAAAAATCTCAACACCGATTTTTTTGCGATCACTATACTTTCTCTATACTATAGTATAAGTAGTGAGAAAGTAAAAGTATCGTTCATAACTTGTACCTAAAGTGCCTTTTGGTGTTTGAACGTATTTGTATGTGCTCGGCGCCTCGCACATAAAACTACAATCTCGCACCAAAAACATCAATTTTAAGTACTAGTGATGAAATATACTATTTATTGAACAACCAGAGCCACCTATATGAAACTTTGCATATCGTGATTTGGATTTATTTTCCAATGAAGTTTAACTCAGGGGGTCCCAAAACGGATATTTCCACAAAACTCTCAACATCGATTTTGTTTGCGATCACTAGACTTTCTCTATAGTATAGTCAAAAAGTAAAATAAAAAGTATAGTGAAAACTACACATTCATTCAAGCAGCTGTTAATGAAACAACTGTTTATTAGGAGTCAAGGTTCTTCAGTTTTTCCAACCAAATTGAATATTTTTTAAGATGCAAAAGCAAGGTTAACAATTTATTTAAATGTCTTCTCTATAATTACTCCCAGACTGTAAATATATATATTGTCCGTATGGTCTATACGGTTCCTAGTTGAAGATTAAAAGAATTATAGGTAACAGCTGATTATTGTGCATCTTAGTTCAGCTGAGCTATTTATTTTAAATGGACAAATGAATATTTAACATAACAAACAGCATTTTTGAAACTAATTTTACATGCTTTTCTTCAACTCACTACCGTTCAACCGGTGGATGGACCGGTGCACGGTCGCCTCGGGCTGCTCCGAAAACACATCGCGTTACGACTGCGTTCTCGCATACGTATATTAACCAAAATATTAACCCTCAGATCGGGGGGGGGGGATTATCCCTGAGGAAAAGACTTGATAGCTTGCAATCGTTTTACTTTTCACAAAATAAACACACCCAAAAAGCATGGGGCGTACTCTTGCGAAGTTCCGAAAACATCACGCCCCATCCTTTTTGGGTGTGTTTATTTTGTGAAAAGTAAAAAGATTGCAAGCTAGCTATCAAGTCTCATTACAATATCAGATTCGTTGAGGAAGAATTAATTTTATATGAGGGTTATTTTTATTTTTTAGTCAAGTCTATTTATGTTATTTATGGATAAGAAAACATGTCAAAACAATTAATTTATTTTATTAAGTCTTAACCCTATATTAAATGATTTGTAAATGTCGGTTTTATTTCCAAAAACTTGAGGCCATAATCTTTATATTGAAGTATAGGCTAATACGTATATAACAAGTGCACAGTTTCCAGTAGTTTTTCTTATCAGTTCAAATTATATATTAGTATATGAAATATATTTCTGCGCATTTAGTAATACATTTGTACATGATCTTTAGGAATTTAAATATGATTTACCAAACCCACAAGATATCGAAAATAAAGTATTATTTTTCATTGCTTATTATGTCAGAAATCGAAAAAAACATTCCGGTGGCGGTAGTCTCTCGATATCTTTGAATGGAAAGCCCTACAACGAACACAATTTTGTATCAATAGCAATATGTCAAAAGTGTTATTATTAAAGGGAAACTTGCTGAAAACAGAAACAAACTATTTCCTGTAGTTCTTTCTTAGTTTTAAATATTACAAACAGCTAACTTTGTACACATTTGACGATTCGGTAATTGTACACTTTCTTTATATTGACTATAATATTACAAGTAAAACAGTTGATTAAGTGATCGGTTTCATAACAATACAATTTTAGAATAGGCCTAGAATAAAAAATAAGAATGATTTTGGACTTAGACAAGTAGCCTATTTTAAATTGGTCTTAAATAGTACATTTCATCACTAGGACCGAAAGTGACGCTTTTCGATATGAGCTTATGTGTAAACGGTCGGGGCGAAGCCGAAGTTGGAAAATGAGCGAGGATCAAAAAGCCACTTTTGGCCCGTGTGATGAACGATACTTTTCATTCACTGTGATTAATAATAAATTTAATATTTTTTTCAAATTAACCTATTGTTTCTCAGTAACCTCCCTGAAGTACAACAACATAGTTTACGTTTACAGTACTAACTAAATTATTGAGATCAGATGATTTTAATATCAATAGCGATATAAATTCCTTAATTCTAATAATTTATAGGCATTGATTTTTAAGGAAAAGTTTATCTTGTCTTCACTGTTTTATTCTGTCCTTATGTTATCGCTTTCGACCGAGAATAGCCTTAAACATTACATGGCAACAATACATTGTTTAAGTTCACTAAATTAATTGGAACAGCTGATATAAAAACATTGAGTAATATTAATAGACACAATACACTACTACCGATACTACATGAATAAAAGTACTGATGTACTTTTTCAAATAATAAGTTAAAAGTTTATTTATTTAATACTTGTAAATAGTATCAATAGGTAGTTTTTATTGTTAATCACGATTGTTTCTTTGTTAAAATCGTAATTATATCTAATAAACTAATAAGACGACATTTCAAATCATAATTATTACTGAAAGCGTTATTAGTGCTATAGTTTATAACTAATTTAGAGATCGACAAAAATCTCCAGCTGATTTGGCCGACCTAGACCGAGAAAACGCTATTTTCAAAGCTGATATTGAAAGTGTCTATTTTCGATACAGTGTGATGAAAAATATATTTACCTGTCAAATATGTTTGATTCAACTAAGAAACTTTTAAGAAATTAAATTAGTTTTTTTTTTTAAATAAAATGTTAAACCAGATGGCCCATGTCCATAGGAATATTAGTACGGGTTAAATGATGAATAATAAGGCTTTTGTTAGAAATTATACACCCAGGTGAGATTTTTGCCCTCAGATTCTGTTTGTCATAAACATTTAGCGGATAAACGATGGACTTTTTTTTAACAAACATTAAATGGAAAAGTTGTAGCTCAAGAAAATACATTTTTGTAAAAATTCCATATGACCCTATAAAGTCTTTAGATTAGCAAAGAAATGAAAAGTACTGCTAAAAACTTAAAATTTGGTAAAAAAGTTCTTTATAGCTCAGGAATTAAGTAAAAAAATCACGTCCTTCCGGTTCCCTAAAGGGATTATTAGGGGGTTTATAAAGAAATTCCATAACCTACAATTTACGATTTTTAATTTACATTTTTTATATTCAACTTTTTCCTTAAAACTTACTATTTTCCTTTTAAAGCCCCCTCTTTTTTTTACTTCATTTTTGTGCTATAAAAAAGCCTTATTTGCACCAAATTTTTAGTTTCACGCGTAACTTTTCATGTATATCTTTTTTACTTTCTCCCCCTATACCATAGTATATGGAGAAAGTATTGTATTCGTCAAAATTTTCGAGTTTGAGTTTTTGGTGGAAATATCCGTTTTGGGTCCCCCTGAACCTAAAAAAGTGGTTTTCGGAGTGATGTCTGTGTGTGTGTCTGTGTGTCTGTGTGTCTGTGTGTCTGTGTGTCTGTGTGT
>JAGFPH010000134.1:853954-871496 GCA_018207615.1 Philaenus spumarius
CTGTGTGTCTGTGTGTCTGTGTGTCTGTGTGTCTGTGTGTCTGTGTGGATGTTATCAGACCTAGAGCCTAAACCAGTCGTCCGATTTTGATGAAATTTGGTATGGAGGTATTAATCCACGGTATCTCCAGGCGTTTTTTTCATTTTTGTGAATTTTTTATTTTTAAGGGTAATTTTCCCATAAAAACCCTTAAAATAACGTAAAAATCAACTTTTCTCAAAAACGGCTCTAACGATTTTGATTAAAATTTTATAGTTTATTAGGGACCTAAAGTACTATAAACTGTAAAATTTTGATCAAAATCGTTCGAGCCGTTTTTGAGAAAAGTTGGTTTTTCCATTATTTTAAGGGTTTTTATGGGAAAATTACTCTTAAAAATAAAAAATTAAGTTCCTATAATGAGGGAGAAAGTATGTGTCAGTTTCCTGATACCGTTTATTTTCCATAGCACGAAATCTAAAGCCCTTAAAAGTTCATATGGGATCTTAAAACAAATTAATTGTCTAAAACTTTCCACATTTTACCCGCTAAAGCATACCAACTGTTTTGTACCTTTTCAACCTCTCCCCCAACCCACTTCTGTAGGGGTGAAATTGATAACTATTTTCTACATTGTTTATGATAAAAAGAACCTGTATGCAAAAGATCTCACCTGAATGGTTAACCTATCTGAGATCAAACGCGCGCATTTTGAGTACTTTAGTCAAACAAACGTGGTCCAAAACACTTTTTACAAATTATTGTTTTAAATCATGTGGACGTTATTATTGCGTGAAACAGTAAATTATTCCTGTTCGTATATATGAATAAAGACTAACGATTGTGAGTGCAAAGAGAGGAGCAAGAAACACGCAGTCATCACCTTGGTTTGGTAAAAAAATAACTTTTGAACATTATTATTAAATGCGGTTCTTTGTTTAAAAATGTTATATGAGTGATATTGTATATACAAGATAATATGCCAAAACAGCTAACAAAAATCGAACATATTATGGTCTTCCCAATAATTGGTTTAAAGGTGTGCATTTTAATTATTTTCTTCTTTGTAGTGAAAGATCCTAAAATAAATAGTTATTCATTATTAAGTTTAAAATTTCACGTTAACAGATTACAAAACTTTGGTGTCAGTATCTAGAATTTAATTGTTTTGTTGATTCAGAAAAGATTTGTTTTTTAATTGAATTACTTAGTCTCCAACATTTTGTCAAATGTTCAAGATTAAGACTGGAACACAAAATATTTAACATTCAAATGGTTTGAAGAACAAATATTTGTTTAGTGAGAAGATACGTCTTAATTTCCTTATCATCGTTTCTTGTCCTTGGGAAACATAATTTATTGTAGAAATCTATATGGTTACGTAGTTATGATAAGGAGCCTAGTACAAGATACCAGTTAACAACTTTTAAGGTTTTCTCGGCGCGACGACAACACTGGAACAGAATACAGTTTTAAGAAAACTATTTTACGAAGTTATGTGTATTCATTTACCCGTATTCTTTATTGAGAATAAACAAAAGCCTTGTAGATTACCTGTCTGCCTTTTTTAGTCCTTTACTCCATAACAGATCAAACTAGTGTATTAGTACAATGAAATTTGGCATGATTATATTGCATGCTAACCCGTCTGTATTCCAATAATCAGAACTAAAAAAATTAAAATATATATGCGTTTTGGGTACCATAAAAAATATTTTATGATATTTTCATGTTTGGTATCGTTTGAAAAAGACCTTATACAGGGTGTCCCGTAAGTAAATTGCCAAACTTCGGAAAATGTTCCTATGGGTCAAAATAAAGAGAAAATCAAGAATATGATTTTTTTCCAAAAAAACCATTGTTTCCCAGATATCAAGCATTTTGTTTATTTAACAAAATAATCAATATCTAGAGAACTGTTTTAAGATGGAGTTGAAACATAGTAGGCAGTTTAAGCTGACAATGATCTATTTTAAGAAAAAAAAGCTATTATATCTAATTATGCGTTTCTGAATGGCGGCTGTTTGAAATTGTCAAACCGGAATTACACCAAAATCGTAAATTTTAAATACGTTCTGTTATTACAACAAAATAATGTAATACATATATTTTAAATTGTTCATCAAAACAATTTTTTTCCTTAAATACAAAACACAGAGTAATTATAAATTTACAACTAATTTACCCACCCTATTGTTGTGTTTACCGTGTTTATAGTGAAGGGTTGAACAAACCAATTAATAGACATAACTTAACTATTATCCTTCATCCGTTTGTTTTGACAGTTACACCATCCAATATGGAATTGAAAGATCTACAACATCTTTTGTTTAAATGTATGGTTGGGTTAATACTGGTTTGAAATTTTCAAACAGCCTCTATTTTGAAACGCATGTTTGAATATAGTCGCTTATTTTTGTTAAAATAGATCATTGTTAGTTTAAACTTCATATGTAGTTTGAACTCAATCGGTCTAACCGTTCTCTAGTTATGAATTATTTTGTAAAAGAAACACAATGACAAATATCTATAAAACTAGGAGTATTTTTTTTTTTTTTTAATATCGTTATTCTTAATTTTCTCTTTGTTTTGATCCGTAGAACCATTTCCCGAAGTTAGACACTTTGCTTACGTGATATCCTGTATAAAAATATAATTTTTTAAAAGAATTTTGTGATATATGGGTTTCAAGATGTTACTAAAAATGTTGCTTATCCCGCCCCGACATTGTTTCCCTTCTGTATTTAGAAAAGCATTACAGCTAAACTTTTAAAACAACCTGTAGTCTTATTTTTGAATCCAAAAATATTCTTTTTTATTCAAACTAACATTACCCAGTATTTTGAAATCAATTCATGGACAAATCTGAAGCAACTATATAAATCAGAAACAGTGGTGCCATCTGCACAGATACCATAACATTATTTGCTCTAAACCAGCTCTGTTAGGTTATCTGGATTTTCTGTAAAACCTGTTTAATTTTATAAAACTTCACCAAAACTTTTTATCCCCAGTTAAAAAATCAGTAAAAAAACTGCTTTAGCGGCATTTGAGTTGGATCCCTATTTTACAATAAAATGTCTGACACATCAAATAATTTCATGAAAATCTTTTCATTAGATTCCAAATAAAGTCATATAGTATCGTGTAGGCTATTTTTTGTTCTCTTTAGATAGTTTTAATATTTCATGCGACGTGAATTACGTTCTCAGCTTGCATAATAATTACTTTTCACTTGAAATAATTTTGCCTATTGGTCTAATCAGTCTAATCACAAATTAAAGGTATTCTATTCAGATGATTTGAAAAAGAAATGTGTAACATTTTCGAGTCAAAAATAAGTAGGATTGTGCTAGATTGATTTTTTGAATTCGAAACGAGAACGGGAAGTTGTTTGATACAAACTATCGAGACGGGGACGAGAGCTGAGGTTTAGGAACAAGCGAGAAACGAGAATTTATATGGAAATAACGAGAATAGCATTTTTGGAACAAGAATGAACCAAATTTTTAATCTCAAGTTGAGAGTGAGAAATATTAAACACTCTTTTACTTCATTGGAAGGAATATAATGTGTTTGTTGATAAGTTAATTATTAATACGTTAACATTCTTTTGATTTGCTATTGCTACTAAGTTTATGAAAGATATTACTAACATAATTTATTTCATAGATATGTACTTCAACAGTTGTCCATTGATTAATAACCCTTTACACTACATATACAACATATTAATTTTTATATAATTATCTTTATTTTTAGCTAAGTAATTAAATGCCATTATTTATTTTACTAAAAACCAAAGTGTTAACGTGCATAACACTCAATCGCTACTATGCTAGTTATTTCTGAACAGTAATTTAAATAAGAGATGGTGATATCCCAATCACTTCCCTGTTGAATTGTTTGGAAAATTTTTGTTTATCTCCTTTTCATTCTAATGTAACATTTTTAAGTTTTATAAAAAGGATAAACAAAACTCGAGATTTTAAAAACGTATCGAGAAATGGCTGAATTGAGAAAAGTACAACCGAGAAATAAATTGTACTCTTGACATCGAGATCGAGTCGATATTGAGTTATTTCTTGTTACTGCTCGAGAGTTTCGAGATCTTGCACACCCCTAAAAATAAGCAAACTGCTTGACACATTAACTTAATAACTACTCTGCAGTAAGTATAGTCGACTCTATCCTTTTGCCCGTACCTCAGTTGTCTAGCGTGGAGAATTAATAGTCTATAGTATATAAAGAGTAGTTTAAACAAATTTACAAATTTTGGGATAATACTTTTGAACATGGTACTGTACATTATTATCTTTTCTATATGGTCAAACGGAGTGATGTGTTTGTTCCATAGGTGAAATTAGGAGAATGAGTGTTTTGTTATATACGTATATTTTTGAATGGTCGTGTTAGTTTATTCAGATTTATTTTATTTCGTATTGGTTGATGTTTTTGTAAGTGTTATTGAAATGAAAACTTCTTTAGGCGCGTTGGGTGATTTTTGGATGTGTAAAATATTTTATGAGTTCGCGTCACCGAAATGCTAATGTTAACAGTATATCTGTAGATGTAAGTTTGACGTGTTGCGGTTAGTCCTCGTGAAAGGTTGTACATTGTATACTATCGTATCTACTTCAAAGTTTTTTTTTTTTACCATCTTGACTGTAATTTTTATTAAATAGATATTCTAACATTAGTGCAATGTATATGTATATAAGTAAAGTTTAATTGACTACGTGGAAAGTTTAATGTATGTATACCGCGCATTATTTAAATTGTGTTTTAGTTTGCATAAATTTGCACACAAAAAACTTAAATTTTACAATTCAAATCTAAACATGCAAATTTACTTTTATTTCAAATTTAGGGTTTATTAGCAAATGTTATCGAAATTTCAGGTTGACAATATGTATTCTGAAATGACAAAATGTTCGTCTATTATTTTACAATGTCTAAATTTGCTAACTTGGTTGCTATGACAATGAATGTACATCATTACCATAAAGTTTAGCCATACATGTTTAGCGCATTAAGGGTCGGCTCTAGTAAAACAGAAAGCAACCTGCGACTCCCTATAGCGGCGGTAGGTTACGCGGACATTGCTCATCCTAAATCCATTTAAAACCCGCAATTATTCAAATAGCGTTTTTTAAAAAATACTAAACTCTTGGGGACAAAATTCTTCATCCGAATGGCTTGGTAATTTTTCGCTATAATTAATAGTTACAACGTAAAAAAACATTTAAAATCACCTTATAGCGGCGGTAGATTACACGGACATTGCTCAGCCTAAATCCATTTTAAACCCGCAATTGTTCAAATAGCGTTTTAAAAAAAATACCAAAATCTTGGGGACAAAATTCTTCAGGCAAATGGCTTGGTAGTTTTTCGCTATAATTAATAGTGACAACATAAAAAAAATATTAAAAATCAATGTTTTAAATTGTTAATAAATATTAACCAAAATATTTTTCTTAATTTTTAAAAAGCCAATTGCATGCATATTAACCATAGCTTTAAAATGACATATCGTTTATAATTTTCCGATCAAAAATAAAGGAAAAATTTGGATTTTAATTTAACATTGGTCTTATGGAGTGTCAGCCAACATGGCCGATAGCTAGAGCCGACCCTTAAAAAGTAACGTGTGTTGGTTCAGTACACTAGGCCTATCCTAAAATTATGTTAATCAAATTTCAGATTTAACCAATATAACCACCAATTTATTTACATGACAGTTTTCACCTCAGTCCTAAGACTGTTTTCATCTATATATATTAAAAGAATTTGGTCAAAACCTATTTCCAATCGCCCAGCCTCTCCTAATGGACCGATTTTGATGATTTTTGTTTTAAAATGTGTCTTATTACCTGTAGATATGTCATCAAGCATTTACCGAAGTCCTAGGACATTAGGGCTACGCCCCAGTGGCCCTCAAAGTTTCAATGTTAATCTTATGGAAGGTCAATCTTAAGGAAGAAGAAGAAATATTTCTTTTGATTTTATCAAGGACACAAAAACAGCTGTTCGTATGAAAAGCTTAAAACAGCTGATTTTGATCAACAACTGATTTGGATCAAATCAGTATCAAATGTAGTATTACCTTTTTGAGGTTACATTGACAAACTAAAAACAAACACAAACAAAAATGAACGAAAAATGCTAACTATATTTTAATTCAATTCAAACATTGGTTGTTACAAACCTATTATATATAAAACAGCTAATTTGGATCAAAAACTGAACATAATCATTCACAGATATGTCAAGTCTTATATATTATCATCCGTTCAGCCGCTATTCACCCGAGAAGGAGCCCCGGTATACAATCCTTCAAATTTCCCATGTTAATCTTATGGAGATAATGTTTAATGAGTTTGAGTCAGCTGCCAAATAAAACAGCTAATTTATGCTCGGTCACCTATGTACAAACGAGCAAAAGATTAACGAGATTCTTTATCGAATTTTCCACCTGCGAGCGAAGCGAAGCAGCCATCTGAGGCCGAAGGCCGAGCCGGGGTTGGGACGCGGAGCGTCCAGGGGCAGAGCCCCTAGTTTGTATTTAATTGTTTCAGTTTTTTTGTTTGTTTTTTTTTTAGTTTAAGTGGAATTAAGTAGAAGAGGTGACTTGATGGTCCTAGCTTCGCCTCTTTAAATAAAGTCTTATCTTTCTATGTGAATTGTGAGTGTTATTCTATTAAGTTCATACAAAATTAAATAACCATTTGAATTGGCATATTGTACTACTTCCCGAGTTAGCCTGTTGGCTGATTTACTATCTCAAAATAAACTAAACTATATCTTATCTTCTAAAGCGAGAGATAATTGTCTGTCTGCTAAATGGATCTGGAATCTCCGTCTAAGGATTTTTTATTTTTTTATTTTATATGGGGCTTTTGGTCACGAGAAATCGATTGGAAATGGTCACCAGTCTGGGAAAATTCGTTTTCTACGTCTTTTTATTAAATTAAAAAGTGAAATTTGTCCATTTTAAACAATACAAAGCACAGCTGATGCAAATGTTTTCAATGTCATTACAATAATCATCTGTTTTCTTTTAAACGAAGCACAGCTGATGCAAATGTTTTCAATGCCATTACAATAATCATCTGTTTTCTTTTAAACTGTATTTAGGTATGCCTAATGTTGTATCTATTTATAGTTACCATGGCAACGAATACTTCTGCTAAATAAACATACCCTTTATTTAGTTGTTTAATGTTATAGGCCTAACCTCAAAACTCAATAATCCAATATTTATTATTGAAATCATAGCCCTGCTTATAATCGAGCTTTAGCTCGGTCTCCTGGTATAAGTATTTAATCCAAATCTAAATATTAATTTGGAACACTAAATATTAATTTGAAAAACTAAATATTAATTTGCCTAACATTTTTGGAAATGGACTTTTTCATCTAAATTATGTCTGGGATGTGTGTACCAAATTAAGAAATGGTATTTTCGTTAGTACTATATATGTTGGTTAGAGAGCTTTACAATAAGAAAATAAAGATATTACGATAAATAAATCAGATTGTTGAAATAGATGTTTGGTGATAATATAACATCACTTACGGTTCCATCGAGTACTTGCAAAGCCTTATTTAGACTTGCAGATCAGCTTTGCGTGTCTCTTATGTAAACAGGAAGGTAGAAACCTCTACTTGTCTCGAAGAATGCCGTTTTGCGTCACTGTGGTACTTGATCGGCCTTGCTTGTCACCATAGTCTTGTTGATTAATTTGTCAATTCCTCAGTCATCCAAGTTCATCAATACCTTTTAAGAACACGGAAATTTTATTTGTTTTTCACTTAGTCGCCGTGTATGAAACAGAAAAAGGCTAGCATCATTTAAGATTTTTAAAAGGGCCTTTGTACAGGGTGTCCAGTAAAAAAAGTGCCGAACTTCGGGAAATGGTTCTATGGTCAAAATAAAGAGAAAATAAAGAGTAAAAGTTTTCCAAAAAAGCTTCGTTTTCTGTATGTTTATCATTTTGTTTTTTTAACAAAATAGTTTAGCCTATATCTATAGAATTGTTTAACCGTTGAGTACATTCTTGACATGAGGTTTCACCTAACAATGATGTATCTTAAGACAAATAAACGATTGTATCCAATCATGTGTTTCAAAATGGTGGCTGTTTATAAATGTCAAACCTAAATTACCCAAATTAATTAAATGTTAAAACACCTTTTATGTAGCCCTTTTAATTCCCTATCAAATGGTGTAATTGTCAAAACAATCGGATGAAGGATAAGTTAAAGGATAATAACAGCAAACGTAACTACAATATCGTTGTGTTTACTGCGTTGGTATAGGATGCCGGGTTGAACAAACCAATTATTGCACATAACTTTTCTTAAAATATATATCATTGTTAGGTTAAACTTTATGCCAAGTTTGATCTCAATCGGTCAAATCGTTCTCTAGAAATGAATTATTTTATTAAAAATACAAAATGGCGAATATCTAAGCGTTTTTGAAAAAAAAAACTCATTCTTCATTTCCTCTTTATTTTGACTCACAGAACAATTTCCCGAAGTTTGGCACTTTACTTACGGGGCACCCAGTGTATCAAAAAGGTGTTTCGAATCGAAAAAAGGATTCGGTAAAAGGAGTTTGAAGTAGTGTGTCTAAAATGGTAATTTGATGGCCTAAGTATGTTTGTTGCAAAGTAACCAGTAAGAAATGTGGTTAATCGTTTGGAAAAAGGGTGTCATCTGCGTGCCTCGAGTGTAGGAGTTGTGCCTACGGTTATCAGGTAGAAAGGGTCCCCATCCGCGAATTCCTCATACTGCGGAGTTTCGCCTACGGTTGGGGGTGGGCGCGAGAGGGGGAGGGGGAGAGAGAGAGATTCCTGTAGAGAAGAGAGACAAAGAGACTCTTCTAGCGATTATAAAAGAAAGAATTCTGCCAGGTACAAAAATTATCACTTTACAGGTACCGTATTATCACTTTATATAATTAGAATTAAAAAAAAAACTAGAGGACTTACCTAAACTGTTTAGTCACAGTATTTTGCCGATAACAGTATGATTATAATATTTGTATAATTATAATATTTCGTCGTATTATAATTACGAGAACGGTGTCTCCCTCCCTCACACTCTCTTTCTCCCTCCCCTACCGTAGGCAAATCTCCGCACCAAGAGGTTGCCGACGGCATCCCCCCCATCTACCTGACACCCGTAGGCAAAACTCCGGTTCCCGCGTGCCTCGCACGCCACTATACGTACACGTTCCACTTGCACATTTGTGAGCAAATAACATGGAGTCTATTTTATTACATGTATGATAGATGGACGTTTACATGCTTCGCACGACTCCCTCTGTTGTCATTCCTTTAATAAACTTTAATATACAGATTAGACGGATGATATTTATGTACTATAAATCATATGTTTGACAAAAACATATTTTTTTAAACAATTTTCAATATGTTTCACTATATTCTAGGCCTAACAGTAAAATCACTTATGAAGCTTTTGCTTCTTAAAAATACAAACACCTGAACAATATTTATTACCATTGTTGTTCAAAATCAACCGTCATAATCTAATCACATGTCTATTGTTTCAATGCCTTGGTAATCACAATCAAAATAATTCGGTCACGTAGTTGAGCGAATTAAAAAATGCAGTTTATATGTTTTAAGGTTTCAACCAACTATTTGGAAAATTGGTCAACTGACATAGCTGCCTGCGTGTACGCAAAATATTAGTAGAAATTGTTTGCACCTCAGCATATTTATTATAGCTCCGGCTCACGCGCTGCTTCGTTCCGTTCATGGCCTTGGAGTATGGACTCGCAGCGGACAAACAATAGCAGGTTCTTTTATGGTATTTTACGTTTCGATCGATTTTGAGGAACCAGAGGGGCTATAAGATCGTGTAAAAAACAAAATATGCAAAATAATCTCCTACATTTATGTTTTCAGATAAAACCCCCCAAAAAATTCATTTTAGTACAAAAAATGTAAACAAATTTACTTCCAGTCAAAAAAACGTGCTCCCGCTTATTGGATATTTTTTGTCTAACGAACTCGTCCGAGCAACTAAAATCGGACTGAAAATGCGACCGTTAGAGTGTGAATACATATTATGTACTTAGATATATAAGGTTTTTAATGACACCCGAAAACGTGTTCTGGGAACCATGATCGGTGCTCATTTACTACTCCCGACCTTATGTATCACTGCAATAGCTCATCTTTCTTATGGAAATTCGCTAATAATGTTTTACAATATGGAATTTACTGGTTTTAACGAACGAAATGGTTTTGTAACGCCTATTCCATAATTTTACAGTACCGATGTTGTGTCTTAAGAATACATTTCTTGAATAAACTACAAAATAATCGTCAACGATGCAACTTTTCGAAAAAACACTGGAAACAAAGCACAAAACTTATCTTTTGGGTAAGAAGCAAATCGTAGAATTTTTGAGTTTTAAATTATTATTATTATTATTATTATTAGTGGTCGGATAAAGTTATAGTAAGTAGACATGTTTATTCCGTACGTCTGCTTGCGTTTTAATTTTTGTTGTTGGGTTTGTAACAACCTAGCCGAAACGTTTTACTACAATTAGGAGCAATACAAAGAATTTTAAAGATAACAAGTCATGCCGAAATCAGTTTGATGAATTAAATTATCTCATCCTCTAATAGCAATAAGAGTTCGCCACTGCTAAAACCAATTGTATTTTTGTCGTATCATTACATTGGGAATCAGCATAGTTCATAAAGATATTTTCCCTGTTCTAAAGATGAAAACAAATTGATTCCAAGAGTTTCCTACCGGTTGCCTTCGACTTGGCCGACCAAGGACAACTCGCCAACCTCACGTGCCGCTATGCGAAATGTACACAGTGAAACCTGTTTGAAACCAACTTCACCCCGAAGGCACTCTCGACACACGAGGTGTACCACCAGCCACGACTTTCCCGACCGTATTTACTGCATCTGTTTTTTATTTTGCCTTTATCACGTTTGTCTAAACTCAAAAATTCTAGTTTCGTATCATTAGAGTTAATTATACTATGGTTTTGAAAAAAAATTATTGTTACATTTTATTCTCTATTTTAAAATGCATTAAAGTATTTAAGTATAATTTGTTTTATTATTTTATTATATGACTTAGAAGTTCTTTTAGTTTAATTGCTAACTCTCTGAATGTTGAGTAACTATTGACAAATAATTATTAACTATAAATAGTTAGTAGTGTAGGTTACATCTACGTAAATAGAACCCAGTTGGTAAACAAAGATCAAACTCATTTAATAGCTTTAGTTTTAAACATATATATTTTCTCCAAGCGTAATACAGAGCTAAAAAGAGCGGGGGTATTTTTAAACAGAGCTTATTTACAGCACTAAAACGTATTCAACAACAAACTGCTGTTTTATTATGCACAGGATGAAAGTATTAGGTGCCCAATGAAAGTACTAGGTATAGAATGAAAATATTAAGATTAGAAAGAAAGTATTAATAATAATAATATAATAATATAATCTTTATTAATTGAGGCGAAGTACAGAATGAAAGTACTAGATACAGAATGAAAGTACTAGATACAGAATGAAAGCATTAGGTACAGAATTAAAATATTAGGTACAGAATAAAAGTTTTAGGTACAAAATGAAAGTGTTAGGTACAGTATGAAAGTATTAGGTACAGAATTAAATGTCTAGGTACAGAATGAAAGTATTAGGTACAGAATTAAAATACTAGGTTCAGAATGAAAGTAGTAGGTACAGAATGAAAGTAGTAGGTACAGAATGAAAGTATTAAGACCAAAATGATAGTATTAGGTGCAGAATGACATAACTAGGTACAGAATGAAAATATTAAGACCAGAATGTAAGCATTAGGTACAGAATGAAAATATTAAGACCAGAATGGTAGTAGGCTATTAGGTGCAGAATGAAATTACTAGGTACAGAATGAAAATATTAAGACCAGAATGAAAGTATTAGGTACAGAATGGTATTACTAGGTACAGAATGAAAATATTAAGACCAGAATGAATGGTATTAGGTACAGAATGAAAGTATTAGGTACAGAATAAAAGTATTAAGACCAGAATGATAGTATTAGGTTTCAAAATGAAATTAATAGGTAGAGAATTAAAATATTAAGACCAGAATAAAAGCAGTAGGTACACAATAAAAGTACTAGGTTCAGAATGAAAGTATTAAGACCAGAATGAAAAGTATTAGGTGCAGAATGAAATTACTAGGTACAGAATTAAAATGTTAAGACCAGAATAAAAAAATTTGGTACGGGATGAAAGTATTCAGACCAGAAAGAAAGTATTAGGTACAGAATTAAAATATTAGTACAGAATTAAAGTATTAGGTACAGAATGAAATTTTTTATGTACCGAATAATTAAAGTATTAGGTAAAGAATGACAGTATTAGGTAGAGTATGAAAGTATTAGGTACAGAATGAAAGTTTTAGGTACAGAATGAAAGTATTAGGTACAGTATTAAAGTGTTAGGTACATAATGAAAGTATTACTTTATGACATTACTAAATGTCAACATTAAAATTTAAAAACTAAAATTTTAAGAATATATGAATTTATATATTTTATTTCACATAGTTTGTATTTTTCTTCAGGCATCTGTTGAATGAAAATACAACAGCTGCTAACCATTAGTAATTGTATAAATTGAACCCAGATTTTTTCTTTATTCTTCTTATCGAAATTCATATATTCACAAAATAATAAAAATATACATATTCATAAGTAAATGTAATTCATTTACCCATTTTCAAACATTAGGTCTTAGCAGTGGCGTACCAATGATGTGGTACCTGGGTCGGACCACCCTCCTCTCAATACAGCTCTTGCTATTAGAAAATTTAATTTATCTAACTCACGTATAAATCACACTTATCAATACAAAATCATAACTATTCAAATAAGCCTTTTCTTCCCAATAACTTTGTCAATCTGTCTATAGAAGAAAAACAACATATATACCTTGAGCTGTACAACATCCTTAAATATATACATTTATATAACTATACATACCTAAATATAATAATAATAATTTAGTTAAATATAACCAGATATGAATATAATATAATTACAAAAAGAAATCTTAATCTTATTTAATGACGAATAAAGCTAACTAAAAAATCCATATTACTCTGGTGGGTAAAACAACTCTTCTCTCAGACCAAAGCCTGTTTGAAAGATATACAATATTACATTTTTGGACACTACAGCAGCAAGACAAAAATTAACTAAACAAAATACAGCTTCTCAATTAAAATAATAAAATAAAAGAATCTCCCTTCAAACCCATTGTCACTTTTGTCATGCATTTAGCACAAATATGTACAGTGTCCTTTCACGCACTCATACTAATCGAGAGATACAAAATAACAAAACACAAAAAAGCTTTAAAAGCACATACTTTAAATTATTAAAAATAATTTTAAAAAATAGAGGAACCCTAAACTAAATAATATAAGCATTTAACAACTTTATTGTGAATTCTTATTACATATTCCCACGCATACACCAATCAGTTCTCGAATAAGAAACAAAAGTTTATAAAATATCTGTTAAAAGGCTTTGGCACTAAAATTTTCTACACTTCTTAACCATAAATCCTTCTTTCTCTCCGCCGAAAAATCCTATGAGAAAGATATTTTTCCCACTTTTTTAAAATTAACAATTTTAAAACTTTGTAAATTTACAAGTTTCTTAAATGTAAAGAGGTTTCAAACTACTCTTGTTTAGAAAATAATCATAGCCAACTGTTTCTGATTATTATTTTACATGCATTGGATTATTAATCACCCCCACTCCCCTAAGTTAACCATAGGTATCCTTTAAAACGGTGAAGATGTTCTTAATATCTGGAGGTCACATATCTATCAGAAAATATAATACTCTCAATGTACTACACAACTTACATAATACATTTTAAACTTAGCCAAATATACTTTTCAATTTAATTCAGTCTAGAGGAACACCCGAATATGTTAAGTAGTTGTTTGATTTAAGAACGAAATGTAAATAATATTGCAAAAAATCTCTTAAAATTAACAATCTGAGCAAGAATAATATAATATGTCCTAAATCTTCCATTCAATGAGAACTTAATTCACTTAGTTTTTTCCAAACTTAGTACTATTTACTGAAAACGAAAGTTGTTTTATACACAAAGAAATTGTTTGTGTGCAGCACATTATTTAAATTTTATATAAAATTGTGCAAACAACAAACCCACTTTTACGACAAATTGTCTGCACATCAAGCTGGTTTAAAACAAATCCATAACCATTACAAGGTATAATTGATAATTTAAGTTTAAACGAGCCTATAATGTAAATTCAGAAGCAGATTGAATAAACTAAAAAGAGCAATAAATGTTGCGTTTTGCATGTACAAAGGATTGAAGGCGAATTGCAAAAGACTTTCTACCCGTACGATAGTCCATTAACACGGTAATAAAGGGGAATCTTAGATGGTGATAATTATGTATTGAAGATATTAACACTCATACTACATAGTACACAAACTGTTATTTAATATTTACCTATATTAAATATTCATTTATTTACTCAACACACACTTTACACATAAAATTAGCTATGCACATGAATATTGATTATTCAAATATTACATTTACTTCTTAACCTTTCATAAATTAACTACTTCGTCTGCGCCCTCAACGAACATTTCAACTCACTTAGTTGTATAGTCAAATCTGAACATTGCTTTCATGTATTGTGCATAAATATATCACGCGAAACAAATTCTTTTAAATATTTCTTCTAAATACTGTATATAAAACACTGCTCAAACCAATTTTGTTAAATAAAATATGTTTAGACCAAACAAAACCATGGTTGGCCAAATACCAGATAGCTTAACCTTTAGCATAAAAAATAATTAGTAAGTGTTTTTCAGTCTTATAGAAATTTTTACAACTTGTAGTCCTAAGCTAAATAAATAGCCCATAATTAGCGCGTTATTTTATTATTGGTTTTTAAGAAATCTAGCTTGTTTAATTAGCTATATTGAACAATTAATACTTTCTTCGTAAAACATCCATTGTAATTTCTTCTTTTATAACTAACTTTCGATTTTAACGCTTCATCGAGCTACAATTCATAGCTAAGTTGTACTACATGCTACATAATATCTTATCGATTTTTGAATAGAAAAATTGAGAGAACAATTTTTACTTTCTCACTATACTATAGTATAGAGAAAGTATATTGATCGCTAAAAAACGATGTTGAAATTTTTGTGGAAATATCTGTTTTATGACCCCATGAGTCCAAAAAAGTGTTTTTTACAAAATGTCTGTCTGTATGTATGTCTGTATGTATACAAAGCTAGAGCAAAACTATTCGATCGATTTCAAAAAAATTTGCACCAAACATGTCAAGTAGGCCTGTATAGATGCACGATAAACGTTTTTGAACAATTTTTAAAAACAACCCCTATTTTTGCAAAAAAAACCCAAACAATCAGTTATTATTTTTTATAATGAATGCTCTAACGATTTTGATAAAATTTGGCTAATTTGTAGCCTTTAATGTACCCTACCATATGCAAAAAAACCGCATCATTCTAAAAGTTCTCGTTTAGCTAATAATATTAATAATATCTGATTTTTTGGGGTTTTTTACCATAAAGGGGATTTGTTTTTCAAAACCTTTTTTCGTGCATCTAGAAAGGCCTAATTGACGTGTTTGGTGCAAATTTTTTCGAAATTGATCGAATAGTTTTATCTCTAGCTAATAATAATAATAATAGTTATTAGTTATTCTCCTAGTTTAAAATCACCTCTCCTACCCCTCCTGCATTAATGAAGTCACTGTGAATCTCTTTAATAATTTAAATATGTTTGTGAGAAAGTATGTGCCAGTTTCTGGTACCGTTTATTATTTTAACTTTCTCTGCATTTTATATGTTCTCTCCCCTACAGACCCCTTGCTACATCAGTATTATTAGCGAATATCCATAGGAAAGATAACCTAATCCAGTGACTTTTATGATGAGTAGGGAGTTCCGCTGCGAGTCGAAAGAAGCAGCGCGTGGGCGGGGGCTGTAGGCTCGGGTAAAACAAATTCTACATATATATTTTATACGCGTATGAAGCTATTCACCGCCTTCGTGGGTAAACCAATTTCCCAAATAGTTGGTTGAAACCCTAAAACATAAACTAAATTTTGGAAATTCGCTCAACTGACGTCAGAGGGTCAGTTGCGTGATTGAATTATTATTTATTTAGGAGGGAGTCACTCAAAAAAGATAAAACAAAATATTCTTGTTTTTTGTATTAAATGTTTTAGTGTAAGTTCTCCTTTTTAAAATAGTATATTATTTTTATGTGTATATTTAATGAATGTGCCCCAAAATATTTCCCGTGTTAGGTTCAAACTTCGTAAAGGTTCATTTCTGAGTGAACAACGGTAGACTGCTGTAGTGATTTTTCAAATCACTTATCAAAAATTAAAATATGTAAATAAGTGGGCAATGCATGGGTATTTAATTTATAAAGTGGAAATTATACTTAATCAGCTTTACAATTTCAGAAATATTAACCGAATTAATAAACATAACCTCAGCTAGTGAATTATTCCAGAATGAATTGTTACACCTTTGCTACTTATTCACCATCACGATATTATAGTATTGTTGTTCTATGTAAATTGACATCTTCAATGGTTTCTAATATTTCCACCTTAGTCCTAGACCTTGATTCCTACACAGAATCAATAAGACAAGGGACAATATGGTATTGTTTTGTTATTCGTAAGGAATCGTTTAAGTTCGGCCTTAGTATCCGTGCCAAGTGTAGAGCCTTCGTGTAATTAGTATTTAGGTACTGTTAAGGACTTTACCTAATGTAATTAATTAGTCAATTTCTAAGTAGAACCTAACTATAAAATCTAAAGGCGTCAATATTCTTTTAGCCAGTTTTGATAAACAAATTAATGTTTAAAAATATAACTCGAGTGCGTTAATTTTTTTTTTTTTTGCTGTTGTTAGTTATTTATTCCTAATATTATATATTAATATAATGACAATTATTATTCTCGTTAATTGAAATTTGCCTTTTACTTTCTCACTATACTGTAGAGTAGAGAAACTATAGTGATCACAAAAAAAATCGATGTTGAGATTTTTGTGGAAATATCCATTTTTGAACCCCTGAGTCCAAAATAGTGGTTTTTGCAAAATGTCTGTATGTATACAAAGCTAAAGAGAATACTATTCGATCGATTTCGAACTAATTTTCACCAAACATGCCAATCTATACATGTCTATATATACAGATAGATGAAAAAATTTTTTTTTTAAACAACCCCCTTTTTGGCAAAAAAATCCCAAAATTCAGTTATTTTTTTTTAAATAAAAACAACGGCTATTTTGATAAAATTTTGCTTATTTGTAGCCGTAATGTACCCTACCATGTGCAAAAACAGTATCTTTATCAAAATTCTCGATTAGTTAATAATAATGATAACTGATTTTGAGGAGTTTTTGGCCAAAAAGGGGGTTGTTTTTCAAAACCTTTT
>JAGFPH010000134.1:876496-897622 GCA_018207615.1 Philaenus spumarius
TAACTCACGTTAGGGGTTTAGCTGCGTGGTAGAATTATGTACCTTCTGTAACTGCTGTTTCCTATATATAGACTACATTAAACATTAAATAAACCTCCTACTATACAGTATTTTCATTACAACTTATATCTTTCAAATTAATGAGCTGATATCCGTTACTTTCTAATTACATCTTTAACATTAGATAAAGAAAGAAAACCGGACAAGTACTAGTTTACTATTGCGTTTTATTTCTAAAATGCGTGGAGCAATAGCTTATAAAACTTGTTATGTAAAACCAAATTTACAAATATTGGGACCCCTATTAAATTATAATTACGTCCTCGTTTTTGTAAAAAGTAAAAGTAAAACGAAATAATTACATTGAGGCAGAGACAAGGGGAGTCTCTTATCCCTTCCGCTTATATTTTGGAAAAGAACTATTTTAAAATTATTTTCCCTATTTATGACAAATACAACCTTTTGGATTTACGAATGGTCGTCATATGAATAGCATAGAGAAACATTCAAAGAGAAGTTTTTCAATAACAGCTGTTAGGTAGTAATGATGTTAAAAAACACAACAGCTGCTAGATCGTAACAGGGTTATATAGAAAATAACCTCAAAAAGTGCAGTAAAATAACCGCTGATGTGTAGTACACTAAATACGGATTCATCTTAACGTATGAGTAATAAACGGTACCAGAAACTGGCACATACTTTCTCACAAACATATTTAAATTATTAAACAGATTCACAGTGACTTCATTATTGTAGGAGAGGTGATTTTAAACTAGGAGATTAACTAATAAATAGTATTATTATTAGCTAGAGATAAAACTATTCGATCGATTTCGAACAAATTTGCACCAAACACGTAAATTATGAATGTATAGATGCACGACAAAAAGATTTGAAACATTTTGAAAAACAACCCCCTTTATGGCCAAAAAACCCCAAAAAATCAGTTCTTATTATTATTAGCTAGACGAGAATTTTTAGAAAGATGCTGTTTTTTGCATATGGTAGGGTACATTAAAGGCTACAAATAAGCAAAATTTTATCAAAATCGTTAGAGCCGTTTTTAATTTAAAAAATAATAACTGATTTTTGGGGTGTTTTTTTTTTGCCAAAATGGGGGTTGTTTTTCAAAATTTTTCAAAACCGTTTTTCGTGCATCTATACAGGCCTACTTGACAAGTCTGGTGCAAATTCGTTTGAAATCGATCAAATAGTTTTCGCTCTAGCTTTATATACATACAGGCATACAGACATACAGACATACAGACATACAGACATACATACATACAGACATACTTACATACAGACATACAGACAGACATTTTGTAAAAACCACTGTTTTGGACTCAGGGGGTCCCAAAACGGATATTTCCACAAAAATCTCAACATCGATTTTTTTGCGATCACTATACTTTCTCTATACTATAGTACAGTGAGAAAGTAAAATTATAAATAAATAGCTTCATTACTCTGTAATTAGGCGAGGCTCAAATATAAATAAGAACCCTACATTAGGCCTACATACAAAATTACATTACTGGTATTCTCAAGTCAAAATATTGCATAGCAAAAAATTAAAATTAAAATTGATTATTAAGGAATCTTTGAAACTACTCACAAGTGTTTGATATTACATTTACAAAAGCATTTATAACAATTTTATCACTTTACTCCATCCCATTTCAGTTCACTAGCACCTAAAAACTAATAAATGTTTTTGGAATTAGTCATCTACGAATTATCAACACAATATTTAAATTTCATAAGAGCTAATAAATCATTTAACAAGTTTTTAATGCAAATTCTTGCTATAATTAATTATTTATAGCCAGTTTTCTAAGTCTCCCTTTCTTCCAACTTACTCCCACAAGTAGTTAATTCTATTTAGCAAGCTACTATCAAAACGTAAACAACTACTACTGGAAAACTTGTGAGAACGCGTAGCACTACTAATGAATAAAAAAAAAAATTTCACGAACGCCACTAATTTTCTATTTTTATGTCCTTTAAATTAACATGTCACAAGATATCACCCTTATTTGAACATTTGTAGTAGGCTACTTCCCAAAATTCCGCATTTTAATTTTGTGTGAAGGAACTACTTTATTAACAGACTTTATACAATTTAAGTTGAGAGGATTTTAGTAAAACCAAATGCCCGAATTAGAAAAAATAAACGAAAAACTATTTTTATAGAACCCCAACTAGTTTGTTGACATTAAACAAAGCTTTAAAACTCTATAAAAAAATGTATTTTGGTACCTCAGATATGTAGCTTTCAATTCGATGCATCTAAACAGCTCTTCAAAATCCTGAAAGTAAAACTTAGTACTTTTAAAAATCCGTTTTGGAAATGTAGTATAAAACAAATTGCAATGTCATCTCCTGCACGGTAGTGTTCACTGCACAGGCTAAATGCCTATACAGTCTTCTTGTTGCAATGTGAGTCGAAACACATTTTTAAGACAATGTCTATTGCAGTAGTAAGATTGTTTAGTGATGGTAAAAAGAAATATCAAATATCCTAATTTATAACTTTATTTACAAAATATGAATGAAATGAGTTGTTTAAATAATTGATTATTTTAAAACAGGCTGACCATATTGTTTAGGGTTTCGAGAAAGAAATTTCAGTAGTGTTCACTGCACTGACTAAATGCAAAATGCCTATACAGCCTTTTGTTGCAATATAAGGCGAAACACATTTATACAATTTATTCATAAACTATAAAGGGGTACAAGCGGTATCGCTCGCAAATATGAATAAATGAATGGATCAAATTTCGGGGAGTTCAATCAATCTTTCTTTCTCATTTAGGCTTACATGTATGACCATTTATGCGCCAGTAAGATCAACAACTAGGATTTCCGCCATTTTGTTTAACGTGTATCTCTCGACAATGAGTACATTACCTAAAATATTTTACACCTTAGACGCAAATAATCGAAATGCAAATGTTTTTCTCTCCTACGTACTAACTTATACATACATAGATAGAGTAATGTATGCCAAGTTTTAGGCTAGCTTCATATCCCGCTTCAGAACGTTCTAGAACGTCATCGAACCTTCTGGAACATTCTACAACCTTCTCCAACAATTTCGAACATTCTGCCCAGGACATTCTGAAAGCTTCTGGAACATCCTGGCCAGTCTCGGCTACTTCGGCACTCTATTCCCAACTGCTTCATCGGCTTCCCATAAGATGTGCATTGGTGTGAAGCGCTCTTTTGACACCCAACCCCTGCAGGTCCGAACCAAAACCTCCTTCACGGATGGGTTATGGAAGGTTACCACATCATACAGCCCAATGATAAGGTTGCGGAGTATCCAGCGATAAGAACGGACCAACCATGCTAACATTTAAAATAATATTGCTTTACATTATGTAATTGTAGTATATAGCTCGCAGTTTCGCTACTCAGTAGATCTGCAACTGCTACGAAATTCTATTTAGATGCGTTTTATCTGAATCATTAATGGTTTAAAAAAATCTGAACTTATAAAGGACTTTCTATTTACTTTAAAGTTCAAAATATACCAACTTTGTATTTTCAGTTTGTGGTTAAGTAACACTAAAAGAAATAAACGGTACCAGAAACTGGTACAAACTTTATCACAAACATATTTAAATTATTATTAAACAGATTCACAGTGACTTTATTATTGTAGGAGGGGTAGGAGAGGTGATTTTAGACTAGGAGATTAACTAATAAATATTATTATTATTATTAGCTAGAGATAAAACTATTCGATCGATTTCGAACAAATTTGCACCAAACACGTCAATTATGCCTGCATAGATGCACGAAAAAGGTTTTGGAAAAAAAAACCTTTAGGGCCATAAAACCCCCAAAAATTTGTTATTATTATTAGCTAAATGAGAATTTTTAGAAAGATGCTGTTTTTTGCATATAGTAGGGTACATTAAAGGCTACAAATAAGCCAAATTTTATCAAAATCGTTAGAGCTGTTTTTTTACAAAAAAATAATAACTGATGTTTTGGGGGTTTTTTGCCAAAATATGGGTTGTTTTTCAAAAATTTTCAAACCCGTTTTTCGTGCATCTATACAGGCCTACTTGACATGTCTGGTGCAAATTTGTTTGAAATCGATTGAATAGTTTTCGCTCTAGCTTTGTATACATACATACATACATACATACATACATACATAGATACATACATACAGACATACGGACAGACGTTTTGTAAAAAAAAACACTTTTTTGGATTCAGGGGGTCTCAAAACGGATATTTCCACAAAATCTCAATATCGATTTTTTTTGCGATCACTATACTTTCTCTATACTAGTATAGTGGATAAAGTAAAGTTAGTTATAAATAGAATAATCGAATCAAAATTATTTAGTTTTTGATTTGGATGAGTCAACTGATGTCGGTGGAAAAGCACAACTTCCTGTCTTCTCTCTATTTACTGAAGATGTCGAAATTTTTGAAGAATTTTTTATGCCGCAAAGAGTTTGAAAAACTACGACGGAAAATATGTTTTTGATATATGATTAATACAAATCGTCCATCTTGGAAATCTTGCACCGGTATTTGTACAGATGGTGCTTCTTTAATGGATGAAACTATAAAAGGATTTGTTTCACACGCTATAAAAGAATATGAAAACATTTTAATAACTAGCTGCTTCATTCATCGTGAATCATTGGTAGCAAAGACAATATTAATAGGCTTTGAATTACAAAGAGTATAACAAGAAACCATTAAAATTTTTAACCAAAGCTAGACCATTAAAATCTCGTATATTTGATAAACTATGTGAAGAGATTCAATCTCACCACAATTACCTGCTTCTTTATACCTGAAGTCTTTATAACACTTTTGAAAGGTTGCATATTAAATCGTTTTTTAAACATTAAACAAATATTAATATTTTTCAAAGTGAAAACAAACCAGAATGTCGTGTATTATTACAAAATGGTTCTTGATGTTTCAAATTAAATTAAATATTTGATTCCCTGAATAAGGTAAATTCCAGCATGCAAGGAAAAAATGAAAATATTTTAACATCTGCAGATAAAATTAAAGCTTTTAACGATAAAAATAACCTCAATTAATGTAGACATTTTCAAGTTTTCAAAGGGAAGTATAATAATAAAGGTAGCAACAACTTATTTGCAGGTTGTTAGAAGAAAAACTGAATCACTATTTCCCACTAATATCAGTTGATTTTCAAGACTGGATTCGAACGAAATCCTTTTGTAGAGTCAACATCAGAAATAAGTGAGTCCAGTCTTGCAGAATTAATTGGTCTACGTAAAGATCGTACGTTAAGATTGAAGCTTCCAGAAATAAGTCTGAATCCATTTTGAATAACAATTATAAAGGAATATATCAATGTAGGGGTCAAAGCACTTAATATTTGATTGCAGTTTCCACATCGTAACTTGGTAAAATTGGATTCCTTGCAAAAAATAATAGAAAACTAAAGGCGTTTGAAAATGAGATAAGAGGTTGTCTTTCATATACAAACACCAACAAGCGCTTACTTTAAGTTCACATTTTATCACCAGATACCTTTATAAAAACTTTTGTTTGTGTTGTTTGGAAATAAACCAATTTTTAAAAAAATAAATTTTTTATTTCTTTCAAATCCTTTATATCTTTACTAACTGCAAAACATCAAAAAACGAATAAAATATAACACGGGTGCCGTGAATTTTGTTAAATAATTTTAGTACGCAGCCAGACAAAAATGTATGAGAACCACTGGTTTAGATAATGATGTCAAAATGTGTTTGAAATCATAATTGTATTTATTTGTGATATTTAAGGTTCGATTCTATTTATTTAGTTTCATCTTCAATTTATTTATAAATACAATTACACTAAGTCATACAGATTTTAGTTACGACTGTAATAGTAAATAGTTGACGTGGCGATGATTTTATATTACCAAAAAAATTTATATTTACAAACTATTGTTTTACAGATTAATAAAAGGAGTTTCTTTATTGAACACATAACTATTGATTAAATAATGTTAATGTTTTGGTTAAGGCAGGTATAAAAGGGGTGAGTAATATTTTAAACCAAAAAAAAAAATAACCTTTAAAAGAGCTTAAAGCTATATAAATGATAGTAAAATTGCGAAATGAAATTTAATGTGATTAAAAATTTAGATGGTTAAATTTACAAGTGAATAATTTTAAAATTGTTTTTTTTATTAAATATAAACTTGTTAGTCAAATAATTTAGTCAATTGTATAAAGGTGAAGACTTGTTAGTGAAATAATTTGGTCAATTTTATAAAGGTGAAGGTAGTTTAAGGAACACACATTCACTGACTGGTTTTGAAAAGAGTTAAACTGAGAAATATTTATATACAAATAAATCCCTAGTAAGAGGTTCGTACCTGAAATTTACAAGTTCACTTTACCCCCCGCGCTCCCTGGAATACTACTGAGATGTTATACATAACGACGAATGGAAAGAGAGTGGTCTACTTCCTGTCTAATAGTACAGTAGTTCAATGTAGCAACCAGCTTACTTATTGCGGTAGGTACTGAATTACACTTTTGTTATTCCAGTTTAACATATCAGAAAGAAAATATTTTATCTGATGTTCTGACATTAACAAACACAAAACAGTAAAGATATATAACGTGAAAGTACGATCAATTAGAATATAAAACAGTATTGTCTTAGTAACTAGTGAAAGGTAGAAAATAATGTGTTTGAACGTTTACAAAATATATACTGCTTACTGGCTAATCTTTGCTACTAGGCCAGTACTACAGAAGTCTTAATTTGCTGACTGTAACGCAATAAACAAGGTATTAATGGCTACCAACAAGCTCATATATATTCATACTAATATATGTTTAAACAAATAATAATTAATCAAATTAATTTGATTAATTTAATTGCTTGTGCATAATTGCTTCTTTTCCTTTACTAGCAATTGATAAAGATTGTTCGAATGTTTTGGTAATATTAAATATATTTTCTATGTTTTATTTATATTTGTACTAGACTAAGTTTTCAATTGGTTTATTTTATTATTTTTATTGCATATTTATAAACAAGGTTTAATCTACAATCTAGTTAGCTCTCCGTTAAGTAGTCCATGTTAAATATATCTTGTTTTTATACAAGATAATTACTAATGAACTACCAACAAGCTCATAGATATTCACACAACTGTTGTACTTATGTAAAAAATAGAAAACAAATCAATTTTACAAATTCCACAAACAGTTAATTTAATTGTTTTTTCCTTGAATAGAAGATTTTTTATAAATCTTTTCCTTTTTTTTTTGAAAATTAAACATCTTTTCTAATTTGTACTACAAAATTATTATTTTGTAATTTTTACATTAGTACTATACCTAAGATTCCCATTAATATATTTAATTTCATTGTTTTTATTGGATATTTATAAAAATAAAAAAGGTCTGTTTTAAGTAGTTCTTGTTAATTTTAGGCCGAAATGACGCAGTAATTACATTGAATTATTAAGTAACGGCATTGAAATTGTGCATTTCTGTAAACAAGATAATTTGTTTTGTCTGTAGATATTCATAATTGTCTTTAAAACTCAAACTGTTTCATTACAACCAACCAAATTATTCTCCAATAGTATCATTATTCACTTAACCAATATCATGTAAAATTTTGGTATTTAGTTTTATTGCATTTCCTTCCTCTCTTTACATGACTTGTATTGATAAATCTTTAAATCAAATTGATTACAACTACATTTGGAACTGTACACGAGAGGAGCTAGGTTTATCGCCCGCAGGGCCAAATTATTTTCCGACTATGATTACCAAAAAGCAATTTCCACTTAGAGAAAAATGTACAATGAAAATGTCAGTAACGAAATACAAATTAAGGATATTTAAAAGGATGACAACAAAAGTTCATGGTAGTTCATATATTCAGCTTTAGAATCTGTAAAATGTAAACATCGCAGAGGAATGTAATAATATTTATTAAACTATTTTGCAACAGAGTGTTATTATCTCACGGCTTTTTAAATGAGTTCAACTTTCTTTGACATTCTTTTACTTCGAACACGATTTCATCGACACGATCTCGAAGGAGGAAGAACAAGAACCTCTGTTGTTTCTCGAGGATCTCTCAGGCACTGGAATGACCTTACCACAGCTACCTTCAACTTTGCAAAAATGCGCAAGGCTGCAAGACTTGAAGGTCATTTGTTTCGATGAGACGAACAACAAAACAAAACCCAGACCCCCTCGACTTGTTTCAACTAATAAATTATGAATGCTTAATAATTATCCAGGTTGCTGTTCGTAGGAATTTACTGTAATAAAAATGTTAATATATTTAAGCAATGTAGAAAATCGATATTTACTTTGTAGTTCCTAGGATATATTTTCATCTAGGCCAATACCCTTAAGGGTCAGCTCTAGCTGTCGGCTATGTTGGCTGACACTCCATAAGACCAATGTTAAATTAAAATCCAAATTTTTCCTTTATATTTGATCGGAAAATTATAAACGATATGTCATTTTAAAGCTATGGTCAATATGCATGCAAATGGCTTTTTAAAAATTAAGAAAAATGTTTTGTTTAATATTTATTAACAATTTAAAACATTGATTTTTAATATTTTTTTATGTTGTCACTATTAATTATAGCGAAAAACTGCCAAGCCATTCGCCTAAAGAATTTCGTCCCCAAGATTTTAGTATTTTTTTTTAAAGCGCTATTTGAACAATTGCAGGTTTTAAATGGATTTAGGCTGAGCAATGTCCGTGTAACCTACCGCCGCTATAGGGTGATTTTAAGTATTTTTTACGTTGTTACTATTAGTTATAGCTAAAAATTACCAAGCCATTCGGATGAAGAACTTTGTCCCCAAGAGTTTGGTATTTTTAAAAAAACGCTATTTGAATAATTGCGGGTTTTAAATGGATTTAGGATGAGCAATGTCCGCGTAACCTACCGTTGCTATAGGGAGTCGCAGGTTGCTTTCTGTTTCACTAGAGCCGACCCTTAATAGATACTATTTACGTTAGAAATGATGAAAATCTTTCTTTACGTCATTCGAAAGGGATGTTTGTACAACGAAGCGAAGCCGAGTAGCAAGCAATTATCACGTGTAACGTATAATATTTTACAGGGTGTTGTATAGCTTTGTACAATAAATAAAATCAATACATTTGAACTAATGTAGGCCTACTATTTTATTGTTAACCAAACATTGCACTAATATTATTAATAAAACATTGAAGTTAGCAACAGAAACAGATTTTACTTGGTATAAATGTTAAATATTTTATTTTCCATATCAGACGGTAAACTATCGTTGTCACTCACTTTTAGAATATGGAAAGAAAACATGTACTTTTGTTACTAGAATTCAGAAGTAGATGTTAGTCTGTGAATCAGTGTTATTTAAACGATACATTTTTTTTCTTTTCTAAAAGTAAAAATAAAATACAGAACACAATTCTCACAAAAAATACGTTTATTTGTCAAACGCGTTTCAACGACAAAGTCGTCATCTTCAGTGACACATGAGGTACAACTAAAATAAATTTGGTTTAGTAGTAGGTCTAACGAAATTAATCTACCTATAACAAACAATTAGCTGATCTAAGCTTTTCAAACAAGCAGCTGTTTGAAGCGAGATATAATCGTAACTTATGGACTCTTTAAATCACGAGAGATGTAAAGTAGACCAGTAAATTACTCATGGGATAGGACAGTTTAATTGGGTTAGGTAAAATTAATTGATTTTATAACTACGTAATTCTTACAATATTAACTAACAAATACTCTACTTTTTGGACATTTCTGTTGATAATAAAAACTATATTACCTTGAAAGATATGAGTGTAGGAGTTTTGCCTACGGGTATCAGGTAGAAAGGGTCCCCATCCGCGAATTCCTCATACTGCGGAGTTTTGCCTACGGTTGGGGGTGGGCGCGAGAGGGGGAGGGGGAGAGAGAGAGAGATTCCTTTAGAGAAGACAGACAAAGAGACTCTTCTAGCGATTATAAAAGAAAGAATTCTGCCAGGTACAAAAATTATCACTTTACAGGTACCGTATTATCACTTTATATAATTAGAATAAAAAAAAACTAGAGGACTTACCTAACCTGTTTAGTCACAGTATTTTGTCGATAACAGTATGATTATAATATTTGTATAATTATAATATTTCGTCGTATTATCACTTTATATAATTATAATTTAAAAAAAACTAGAGGACTTACCTAAACTGTTTAGTCACAGTATTTTGCCGATAACAGTATGATTATAATATTTATATAATTATAATATTTCGTCGTATTATCACTTTATATAATTAGAATAAAAAAAAACTAGAGGACTTACCTAAACTGTTTAGTCACAGTATTTTGCCGATAACAGTATGATTATAATATTTGTATAATTATAATATTTCGTCGTATTATCACTTTATATAATTAGAATTAAAAAAACTAGAGGACTTACCTAAACTGTTTAGTCACAGTATTTTGCCGATAACAGTATAATTATAATATTTGTATAATTATAATATTTCGTCGTATTATAATTACGAGAAAGGTGGATGCTCTTTAATAATCACTACAAGAAACGGTGTCTCTCTCCCTCCCTCACACTCTCTTTCTCCCGCCCCCACCGTAGGCAAATCTCCGCACCAAGAGGTTGCCGACGGCATCCCCCCCATCTACCTGACACCCGTAGGCAAAACTCCGGTTCCCGAAAGATATAATTTAAATTAACCCATCACGATGCCCGAATATATTTTACCTAACCCCACGTGTAAACTGTCCTATCCCAGAAGAAATTTACTTATCAACTTTACATCTCTAGTGATTTAAAATGTCCATAAGTTTCGATTACAATTCTCTTCAATCAGCTGCTTGTTTGCAAAGGATAGATCACCTGATTGTTTGTAGTTTCAGATTAATTTCATTACTACTAAACAAAATTGTATTGTTTAAATACCACTGATTCACAGACTAACTTATACTTCTGAATTCTACTAACAAAAGTAAATTTGTTTTTTCCATATTATAAAAATTAGTACTATAAGTATGCATAGTACATTGTCAAATGTATACTTTGGGAAATGCAAAAACTGCATATTTAACATTCATACCAAGTAAAACTCTGTTTCAGTTGCTAATTTCAATGTTTGGTTGATTATCAAATTAGGCTATTTATTATACTACTTAAATGTCGTGTTGTTTTATTTATTGCATAAAGTTATAGAACACCCTGTAAGATGTGGGGTTAGGTAAAATATTGTACGTTACACGTGATAACTGCTTCTTTACATCACTCAGGGTGTTCTTTACATCTCTTGGCTTCGCCTCGTTGTACAAACACCCCCTTCGAGTCTTCCAGTGATGTAAAGAAGCAGTTTCATCACTTCTAAATATCTTTTTGTTTTCATCCATTCAATAATTTAGTAAATATAATTAATAATTGTTTTTAGTTATTTTCTAATTTTACCAATATGGGAGTATTAAAGAGATCTACAATTTAAAAAAATACTTGTTACTTATTAAGCCCACTACGAATCAGCAAGCTATTACCTCCCCGTTTTAAATATAGAATCTATTACATCCATATAATCCATGTGAAAGTGTGTAGTTGTGACAAGTAAAAATGAGCTAACCAGCTAGTTTCAGGTAACAATTATAATAGTTATCGGTGTTTAAAAGTAACTAGGTATTTAAACTGTTATTTTGTAAATATCACTTTGATTTGAATTGAATTTTCCTCAATCGGAATATCTAATTAACATTAATTACAGTAGTTACGGTAATTTATAACGATTTTTAAACTTTAAGTATTTTTACTGCATACCAGTACCTGTTTATATACTGATTGTTTTTTTATAACTGTTATATGTTTGATATAGCTATATATTTAATATTTTGAAACAAATCTTATATAAGTGTTTAGAAATATATTATTTAATATTTGATTCAACTGGTTTCACAGGTTTATATAAATAAGTAAATATTATTAAATATGGGCCTACTAAATAAATTATTATTTCAATACTTATGGTAGTAGATGCTATAATTTTTAATTTATATAAATATTATTTACCAAAATAAATAGTTAAAATAATAATTCCTTTTAATAACACAAATATTTTATAATTGAATACTCAAAAAAAAAGGGGGGAAACAATTAATTCACTTTAAACACTGGTCTGTCACTAAATATAACGTATATCAAAATAATTCTAACTAAAATTACAAATATTTACCTATATTTCCGAGTCTAAGTAACAGAGTAATTAATTGTTAAGCTTAATAATTGGATACTCGGTATTGAGGAAATTTGATAACTATTTCCAATTGTTATTTTTCGATACCATTAAAAATACTAGATAAGAAAATACCGCTCATCTCGCGTGACATTGTAAATCTCTTACTAGGTTATATGAAGGTTGCTGGCGATACACAGTAAAACAGATGGCAGAGGAACTGCTAATTGTTACATTATAGAAGAGAGATGGGGACTTCAGTTATACAGGGTTATACCAGCTTAAGCAATGCAACACAAAACCTGGCCTAGATTGTACTTCAGGTTAGTGTTTATTATTTCTTTCAATCTAGCAATCTAGTTTTATTTTATTTTGCACAATATTAGTTTTCATTGAAGGAGTTTTATAAATGTTGGAAATTGGACTTCCGGGAAGAGATGTTGTAACAGCTGTCCAATTTTTGTACGCTTGCCATTTTTGGTCCAAAACATTGGAATTTACGACTGCTTGAATAAAGCCACCAAGAAACACGTTTTTTTTACGATTATAAATACAATGCGTACAGTAGCAATTTTGTATCCAAATTAGTTCCACCCTTAATTTTGAACTATTTAGGCATGTTTGCTTTAGAAAGAAAAATGAGTTTCAGCTTTTTTAAGTACGTAAAATATGATTTTGGGGTTTGTAAGAAGTACATAAACAATGAAAATCATTATTCAGTAGGCCTTCAACTAAAAGGCTCTATTTATTTCTAAGAACTCAATATTTCTTAAAAAATATGAAAATTAGCTACATTACAGCATTGTAGTCAACATGTTTAAAATCATTGCATTAAAACTAAAGGTACTAAATTAAACAGTAGATAGGGCCTACTTGGAGACAAGACATGCAACTTTTTATACTTATTATGAAATTGCATGAAGGGTAAAAAAATCAAATCAAAGTTCTCAAATATAAAATCGAATAATAATTTACTAAAACTTCAAACAAATTGATTATAAGTGTAATTAAAATATTTAAGGGGAAAATGTCACACGTTTTTTGACACTAAAATAAGTTTTCATTAAGATAAACAAGATATTATAGAAGAAGAAAAACTTATACTCGCAGTTCAACAGTGAAAAGTTAGAGGCTATAGAACATATAAAGTTAGTTGACTGATGTTGGGGAAATTGAGAACTAAATTACTAAATATATTAATATATTTGTATTTACCTTAATTGGTCTGTTTAAAATAATCCTTACTAGAATGTTACTTAGCTACAGCCGTTTCATCTGCACAGCGACATCATCAGGTTTCGAGCTTGTCATGAACATAAAACTTCACACAATAAACGCAATACACGTTTAAAAAATATATCAGTCAGCAAGTTCTTGACATGAATCATAATATAATATGTTCAATAATATAATATGTCAAAACATAGTTGCGTTTATATGTTCGAGTATTTATTGTGTGAAGTTTTATGTTCATTACAAGCGCGAAGCCCGATTATGTCTATGTGCAGACGAAACGGCCGTAGCTAAGCATCATTCTATTAAAGCTTATTTTAAACATACCAACTTTAGGTAAAAACAAATAAATATATTTACAATAAATAATCCATAGGCTTGAAATAAAAAATAAAAAAAATTAAATAACTTCAGAAGTGAATGTACAGAATAGAGAGATGAGGCTCGTCGAAGGATAGAATGAAATCACACAGGCATAGGATGGTCATCTTTTGTTTGATCTGTTCATATAATTAGAATAGATTGAAACCAAGCACTGCATTAGGAAGAACATTGTGATTCGGTCCTAGTATCTATCCAACCATAGGTTGCTGATAAAGTTTAACTTTTGTAGTTGATTCTGAGTTATAAAGTTTAAGATTTTATTGATTTGGAGTTATTTATTTGTAGATTTTTAATAACAGTCGAGTAACATAGATAGTCCAGGATTTTCCTTGCATAGATATTTCTGATAGACTAAAAAGTCAGAAAAATAATAGTTGAAAGAGTCGAGGCCTATTAAAAGTAGAGGAAAAGGAACACAGTCAAATTGGTGAGGCTAGTTGTGCTTGATCAACATACTACACTGATGCAGAAAGAAGAACATACGATTACAAGATTAGGTTAAAGTAGATGAAGATGCTGGTGAGTCGAATCTACAAACACTGAACACAAGCATGACAGGCAAGTTAAAATGTTAGTTTATTAGTAAATATAAAAGGAATGAACAACTTTGTATCGGATGTTAAACAGTGAAATTTCATACAATTTACCTAAAGTAAATCTTTTAAACGGAACTATTGGCAAATATCGCAGGATCAGGGTAGAAGTAGTTACTCACTAACTCAACGTATTTAAAACTCTTCATTGGATTTAACATCCCTTGTGTAACACTGTAGTACCGGTACTTAATATTTACTTAAACGGATCAGAAACATAAGTTTTCTAAAACTATTCCATTCGATTTGAATTAAATCACTATCACAATTTGTTTTAAGATGCTGACTAGTTTTTACCTAATTCATTTGGGTACGAACTCAACATTATTAAAGTGAAAATACTTAGTTTGCTAAAAACTAACTTAGTTTTGTGTGCTAATTAAACATTTGCAAACAGTTGCCAACGCCTGAAGGTACTAAAAATTCCGCGATGGTAGTCTTTTTTAACTATAAATAGAATGCCAATGTGCCTTTAGTATTGACCATCGATGTATAAATACATCGATGGTATTGACATAACTCAGGATACTACTTAAATCATCAAAGGACATCGAAAACACAGATTATATGAACTAAAGTTTGATGTGTTCAAATAATATCTTGTTTGTTTGATATGTTAAAGGTTGTTATGTTGGCAACGAATCATATAGTGAGACAGAAGTATGAGATATTGCGTTAAATCCTATACATTGACTACGAATAAAATTATTTCTGTTCACTTATTATAAATAAAGTGGTTTCATTATATTTTTGTGAACCAACGAATACAAAATGTGGATTGCAGTTCAGATTTGAAAGTTTTGCTTCATTATTTTTCATATAAACTGAAAACTTATTAGTTGGAATTTAGTTGTTCTGTATTCAAAGACAAAACTTTGTCATCTATTATGAAAAATACGAACATGGTGGTTTCTAAACGAAGTCTAAAATAATACTCAGCTGGAGTATACACATTAAAGATCTGAAAAAGTCGCGATTTTTGAATTCTGTATTTATTTATGGTAAATAAAAATCTTGAGTTATCTAATCTACGTATTTACGAGTCATTATTTTTGAGTCTTCAACATGAACTGTCATCGTCAATGCTGAAGCTTTTCTGTAATACATGTTTCTGTAGCAGTATTTAGAATTATTCCGTCTTTATTGACGCAGTCTTCAAATTACTGGTCTCTGTTAATTACAAAAATCTGCAATGAGCAATTTATACAATGACCTTCATCTCCTTGCGGCGCACCCATAATTCAGGTGAATTAGCAAATTGGTGTACCTGGCGCCAGACCTACCTGTCTTTCTATGTTTCAAGTGTAGGTTACTTCAGGGTCATAAACAAAATACAATGCATCTTTAGAAGTTAAATGTCAAAGTGATTTACATTATTTATAAGTTTTTGTACAAATAAGGTAAACGCTATTAATTTGCGGATTACTGTTCATTATCAGCATAACTGATTGATGAATAGAAAAGGTTACTTTGATGCTTAATTAGACCGAAACTATTTGCGTAAAAAAATAAATAAATAACGAATTATATCCCAATGTAAGAAAACTAATTATACTATTTTGTAATTAATTTGAAGTATATAGAGTGATAAGAAAGGTCTCGAGCTCTAATTTGGAACGAATTATTAATTTATTTTTAGTACTTAAAACTCTTAATAGTTACTACGGTAACAAACATGCGTTGCTAAGCTTTTGATCCGAACAGCTGCTATTTCTGTTATAGGGCTGGGAGTGGACCTCAGAAAGTTTACTATTTTTACCCTTTAAAATCAAATTTTTCAAAATCCTTTCTTAGTGTACGTGTATGACCCCATAAGAATATACCTTTACATTTTCGTATTTGTATCTTAAGTATAGTATTTTCCCCACGTTGACTCTTTGTTAGTCAGGACAAAGCCTCATATAATTGATTGATGCATTGAAAGAAATGTCCTGATTTAATTGTTTTATGTAAGTGCACAATACATAAATGCCCGCAACTAGCCTCAGTTACATAAATCTCAGTCCGAAGAAAGTCGGACATAATCAATCTTCCTAGGCCTACTTTTCTCTAACAGACCCCAGAGACGCTCGAGTTTAATGTCATCTGTCAGGTACCGCTATCCTTCCGAGTACTGGAATTGAATTCATTAAAAAGTAGGGTAGATTACTACTTCTTCTGATATCTGAAAATAGTTTACCTACTATAGTTGCAGACAACCTAACTCTGAACCAAAAGGTTAGGTAAGAAAAGGTTAGGGTCTTCCGCCCACCCGACCCTAATTAGTGACGCTTGGCTGCACTCAATGAGAACAAGTACTAGGTACCTAATACCAAAAAGTCAGTTACGTAATTATTGAAAAAATAATTAAAAACCATTATCATATTACATTTTGTATTTAAATTTCGATTATTTTTATACTAAATTTGATGTAAATCGGACAATTTTGACCAACTTGCACCACCAAACAAGTTTTTATTTTTAAAACTAACTTTGAATGAACAGTGAAACTAAAATACAATTCATATTAAAACGTGAGCATATGGAGGGACAAAAAATACTCTATGTATGATTATAATCATTTTTTATTGCTTCATAACCATACATTAAATAAATTTCAAACCTAAATAACTTAAAAACCGTAAATTTTAACGAAAAAAATGTCGACACCTTTTTTGTAGTCATTTTGATTCCCTATCGGATGGTATAACTGTAAAAACAATCGGATGAAGGATAATAGTTAAGTTATGTGTAATAATTGGTTTGTTCAACAGCCGCTATTTTAAAACGCATGATTGGATTTAATTGCTTTTTTAGATATAGCATTGTTAGGTTTAACTTCATGCCAAGTTTGAACTTATTCAGTCAAACCGTTCTCTAGATTTAAATTATCTTGTACAAAAAACAAAATGGCGGATATCTGGAAAACAAACTTTTTCGGGCCTATGTTTATATAAACTTTTTTTCTTATTTTGGCCCATAGAACCATTCCCCGAAGTTTGATCCCGTAATTACTGGACACACTGTACATTCCTTAAATATAACTATGGTAAATACAAATAAAACATGATATAAGACAATCTAATTCTCGCTCAAGTAGGACCTACATTAACTTTTTTGTCGCTATGTATTATTTTGTATTTATTGTATATTAAATAAGTTACATAGTATATTAATTATGTTCAAATTTTCCTTGAAACCGGCGATTTGTTCTGGTTATCAAGCAATACAAAATTATTACAATCATACATAGAGTATTTTTTGTCCCTCGATATGCTCACGTTTTTATATGAATTGTATTTTAGTTCCACTGTTCATTCAAAGTTAGTTTTAAAAAGAAAAACTAGTTTGGCGGTACAAGTTGGTCAAAATTGTCCGATTTACATCAAATTTAGTATAAAAATAATCGAAATTTAAATACAAAACGTAATATGATAATGGTTTTTAATAATTTTGGTCAATAATTTAACTGAATTTTTGGTATTAGGTACCTAGTACTTGTTCTCATCGAGTGTAGCCAAGCGTCACTAATTATGGTCGGGTGGGCGGAAGACCCTAACCTTATCTTACCTAACCTTTTGGTTCAGAGTTAGGTTGTCCGCTACTATAAAAACATAGTTGTAAATATGAATACTACAATACTGAGTGTGGATATTTTGAGTACATAATTCGTAAACTAAAATGGGCTTCGTACCAAACGTTTTACCAACATGATTTGAATAACAACAACACTTAATTCTCAATATACCGAGGTACTTACAAACAAACAAACAACATATTAACTGAATATGTCGTGTTACTTATATTTCAAACGTTAAACTATATAGCATGAGCAAACCACACAGAATCATGCGATTAACAAAGTTATACAAGTTACAAGTTATACGCGTTACAAAGTTGTAGGCGTACATTCAGAAAAAACTTACACATGTTGAATTTGTAACAAACTTTTTCTCGAAAAAGAAAATATTTTCATAACCGATTTGGTGATTCTTCTTTGTTGTATACAGCAGTTTCTGCAATAAATAAAATGGTAAAAATATTTTGAAATCGACATTAAGTACCTTTGACATAAAAGAGTAATCATTCAGCAAACTGACACCCAATAATATAGTTTCTGGGTGGAACACAATTTAAGACGATTTTATTCTTGAGAAATATTTCTTAAATTTATCATTTGCTAGCTGTTTTACACCTCTAATGATAATTTTACAAATACATAATCGGTTATAACTCCTCATCCGTTAAGGCTACGCTAAAAAATCAGAAAAAAATTTAAACATCAATACTGTTACAAAATCGGAGGATTTTGAAAACATCGTAAGTTTATTGTAAGGTTCAGATATTTTTATTTCCATAAATATACATAGTGTCTAGCAGCCATTTTGCCAAACTTGACTATGTCAGTCAGCAGGTCAAAATTAGCAAATAATACATGTGACCTATCTCGATTAGTTTAAAAGGTGCCTGTCTGTAAAAGTTAAAAAAAATACTATCTCATGAACGGTTTAAGATAAATTCATGAAACTCAGAATGCAGGTTTACCTCATTGGTTTACACAAGTGTGCACAGTTTTATTTTGATTAAGTTATCCGTTTCAAAATGGCGGAGGATCAAACTTTTCAAAGTTAAATATCTAAAAAATTAAGATTTTATGAAAAAATGGTAAGATACAAACTATTTAAAGAAGACAAATTCAATGGTGTATCACTTTTTTTTATCATTGAGTCAAGGGTAACTGAGAAAATACAATAATTCTGGCTGAAAGTAAGTTTCGGTGATTACTACATTCATGGAAAGTAAACATGGAAACTACGTTCAGCCAGAATTATTAAATACTAGCTGACCCGTACGGCGTTGCCCTTGGTGGTTGGTATTTTCAGTCTTTTTAACGTAATTGTATTCTTTTTAAGTGTTCAGTCAGTCAGTGGTATTTGGCTTATATATATATATATATATATATATATATCTTAAATAATAAAAGCACTATTGTCATAATAATAAAAGATCTGAAATTACGATTTTAGTAACTTTGATCCCCCCAAACCCCTCCTAAAATTTCGAAATTTTTCATACCCTTTCTTAGTGAGCACCTATGGCCCTAGAGGAAGTTACATACCAAATTTCATTCCAATCCGTTCGGTAGTTTTGAAGAAATGTGATTTAATAACTTTGATCCACCCAATCCCCCCCCTAAAATTTCGAATTTTTTGAAACCCTTTCTTAGCGAGCGCCTATGGTCCTAGAGGAAGCTACTAGCTACATACCACATTTCATTCCAATCTGTTCGGTAATTTTGGAGAAATCGTGATTTAGTAATGTTTACCCCCAAACCCCCCTACAATTTCCAATTTTTTAAAACCCTTTTTTAGTGAACACTTATGGCCCTACAGGAAGCTACATACCAAATTTCATTCGAATCCGTTCGGTAGTTTTGAAGAAATCGTGATTTAATAACTTTGATCCCCCCAAACCCCCTTAAAATTTCGAATTTTTTCAAACCCTTTCTTAGTGAGCACCTATGGCCCTAGAGGAAGCTACCCACCAAATTTAATTTCAATACGTTCGGTAGTTTTTGAGAAGTAGTTACTGATGAGTGTTTCAGTGAGGGAGTGGTATTTCGATTATATATATAGATAATAAATTATCCTTAACTGAACGATAAAAACTAATTCAGCGTTATATTTGTCTTTGAATTGCCTAATTTTTTGTACCTTAAAATATTTTCGTAAAATCTTAAATTTTTTTTTAATATTTAACTTTGAAAAGTTTGTACCGCCGCCACCATATTGATACAGATAACTTAGCAAAAATAAAATGTTGCTCATTTATGTAAACCAATGATAAACTTTCATGATGAGTTTCATAAATTTAACTTAAACTATTCATAAGATAACATTTTTTCAGAAAAACGCATACATACAGATAACTTTTAAACTAAGCAAAGTAGGATACATTTTATATTATATTATTTGCTAGTTTTGAGCTGAATAGCAAAGGTAAAGTTTGGTAGAATGGTTGCGAGGCATCCTATTTATCATTATACTCAATTCCAAACATAATATGCCTACATACAAAAAAGAAACATTAGAATCGATTCAAGCGTTACTAATTTATGCTCGAACATACAAGAAACAAAAATACATCCAGGTCGAATTTGATAACCTTCTCCTTTTATTGAAGTTAGTTAAAAAAACAAGTCAGGCCTCTATAATATATACTGCAATTTAAATAAAAAATTAAATATGAACAGAACATAATGGAGATAGCTAATTTACGTGCACAGAAAGCAAGGAGTTAGAGATTTATTATTGATTTCACGTGATTTTATGCAAGGCTTTAGTTGTATTAATATTTTAATAGTAATAAATCGATTATATTTTCAACTATTAAATTCAATAATTGTGGATCAAACGAAAAAGAAAACTTAGTAAAGAATTGACGATGTTTGTTTATACTATAAGATTATATTAAGTTGAAAGAAGATAAGGACATTTCATTATACCATTTGTTTGGCATAGCGTTTATATTGTAATTTTCCAGTTTCATGTTTAAACAAGCCATGTGATATATATATATATATATATAAATTACACAAAAAAAGAACCAGGCAGTCGTGGGATTGCCGTCAGAAGTGAAAACTTTGTGGTGATCCGATAGAGCTTTAAATAATTGCGGAGAGGCGAGGGAACCTTAA